>JAFEMH010002414.1:0-195000 GCA_022495995.1 Adenophora triphylla var. japonica
TCGGCCTCTCCCGAGAGAGATTCGCGTAAAAGATGCCAACTTTTCGCCACCGCCATGTCTTACGATCGTGAGAATCGATATAGCCTCGAATTTTTGGACCCCCAATCAAGGCTCGGAAGTCTTTATGAGGTTGGGACAAGCTCGTTGTAAGAAAAAGAAGTAAAGCGTGTCTCCTGACATCCCCGAACCTTGCCGCGGCCCTCAAAAGGTCCCAATCGGGCAAGAGGAGAGATCCTTCAAAATGCCATAAAGATTTGATCTTGAAGGTAGTATCGAACAACCCCTTGTGAGATTGAAAGGTATGTCTGCACCCAGGTTGAAGATCGGACGAGAAAACGGTCTCTTTTCCCCTTTTGCAATCTCGATCGGGTTTCTCCCATTGCAAGATGATCAAAGTTGATGTCTTTAGGTCAAAAATATGCTCCTGGATCGGTTGGGACAAGTCTAGGGTGAAAATGAAATGAAATGGCCAAGCCTTGGTTTTATTTTGAAAAAGACCGAGTCCGAGACAGGAAGCATTAGCCGCTTGCGGCTTCATTTGCTCCCTGTGTCCGGACCGCACGGCCTCATTTCTCTCTCTACTGCAAGAATGAAAATTGCGGCAACCCAACTGTTGCTGCCCAAAGGTTTTCACCCCACTTTTCCAACAAAAACACCGTACAAAAACATATCAGGAAACACCCAACCATGCAAGGTTATGTGTCATCACAAACCATTTCGGCTCATTTTCAGCCCCAAATCCTAGCAAAAAACTGCCCCAAGGCTCAAGTAATATGCAAATTCATAAAGCATAAATTAGAAAAGCAAATAAAACAGTAATACATTGTTTTCGCCCCATCGGCGCCCAAATAAAGCAAAAAATAGACAAATTGTGCATAAAATTGTTTATTGTTTGTTTTCTTCCTTCTAGATTAATTCTAAGGACCTCCTAGGCCTCTGACCCCTCGTCGTCGCTACTCAGCTTGTAGAAGCTCGTCTCCCTCATCAAATCCTCGCTGTCACTAACATCAGAAAGATGGACATTCACATGCTCATATTCAGCTAGCTGCTCCAGGATGCCGGCATTAGGTCCCTGTCCCCGAGGCATGGCACTAGAAGAGTACTTCGAGGCCGATGAGGTGGATGTCGTGCCCCCGACGTGCCTTCTTTTGCGCACGGGCTCTGCACGTTCAGCTGCTGGCCTTTGAAGCGCATGCCAGCTTCTTCACGAGGGACCGGTACACATCCTTCCAACCCCTGTTCTGCCTGACCAAGCCGTCATAAGTATGAGCTGGAACCTGAGAAAAAGAGAAGAAAATCTCAGAAAAATCTTGGAATTGCGGAAAGCAAAGAAATCTGAAAAAGGGAAAAGACCCTAAAGTGTAATCACAGTGTGTCAGGCGGCAGAGTATACTGGGGCTCCCTCGTGTCGGGGACAGGTATCCTGAACCTCCTTGGTACCCCATTGACCACATAAGAGAGATGAGCAGGAGGCATCGACGGGTCAGTAGGCTTGGCTTCCCCATATCCACAGTGACGGCCCGGCTTCACTGGCACGTGGCGTCCTCAACCGCTTCTCCACAAAGGTAGCATACGGGGTAGCTAGATCAAAATACTCCTCAGCTGCCACGCCTGCCTGATACCTCGCTATATCATCCGCCGACCAGTCCCTGGGCTGCAGCATCCGTGCTGGAGGATCGTGAGGAGTGATGGCATCCAATGGAGGGACGTGGCCATGCTGCCTGGAAAAGCGGTCCCCCAGATAAATGACATCACATGTCAGGCCCGTCAGCCACCTCCTCAGCCTCATCGCCTCCACGGCATCCCCTAGCAGAACCTCCAGGTATCTCCCCCAAGGATAAAAGTCCACTCCATCATGCCCATCCCTGTTGATAATTGGTCTCACCATCTTGTAATCAAAAGTGATCCGGGTCTTCCCAGTGAACTTGTCTCTAGCATCTCCCCTCCAACGGATCATAGCAGGGAAGATGGTAGAATCACTCTGCTGGTTCCACGGAAAGAACCTGATCACCTCGCAAAACCAGACCTGCATGTTCAGAACATAGAAGGGTCATTTTTCTCATAAAGTCTCAAAGACAAAAAAGAAAAGAGAAAGGAAAGGAAAGAAGGTGAGAATACCTCAAGCGCAAAGGAGAAGCAGTCCATAGAGGCAGCCTTGTTCCGGCTGTATATGTCCAAGGAGAAGTAAAGCTCCGCCAATCCGGCCTCACCCCAAGAGACCGTCCCAATCTCATCCACATCCTCCAAGGAGTCCAGAAGGCACACCATAGCCAAAGTCCCACAAAGATGGTGACTGACAGCATCAACCACAGAAAAGCTCTCGCAAACTGGTGGGCAGTCACCTCATTGGCGGCAAATCCCTGCATGCAGTTCAGGACTGCCACCTCCACATTCCTCGTCTCCATCCCGAGTCCCTTGGGATGAAGCTCAAACCCAACTAGAGCCCTAAACTCCTCTGCCGTGATATGGTCTCTCCAAGTCACGGGCCTCCCAGATGAAGCTGCAAGCCGGTGATAGCGGTAAAGTCTGCGGGCGTCCTTTGTAAGCTCTCCCGGCCTAAGGTGAAAAGGCTGTGGGTGGTGTCCACCAGAACTCCAGAGGGCCTGGATCAGGCCCTTGCTCTTCGAGGTCACGTGAATGCCTGCTCGATAGCCTCAATGAACAAATCAAGGCCGGTAGCCCTCACTAGCTGCTTGGGGTTCACCCCTTTCTTCTCAAAGTCGGGCATCCTCTCCCATAGCCTCACGGCCACCTTAGAAGGTCCCCTAGACTTGTTCTCCTGTAGGAGAACACAACAAAAAAAAATGTGTCAGTCCTTCATCTCATTTCAAAAGCATGCATGTATTCAAAAGTGCACATATTTTCAAAAGAAAAGCATTCATAAAAATTTCTAGCATCCTATGCATAGAAAACGTGTCTTTCATCATTTGAAACACATCATGTCAAGCACATTGCTCTCCTAAGCACAAAATTCTGATTTTCAAAATTATTTGCACATAAGCAATAATTTTTCAAAAAATGGCATGCATGAATCCTTTTCATCGTCCAAAATCCCGTTTCCTCATCCATGATCAAAAATTGACCTAGTTCTAGCACATGCAAGAACTTTGTCACATTTTAGACAATTATTTTTCTTACTTTATTTTCGAAAAAAATGGGTCATTCTCATTATTTTTCAAATAAATTGCACATGCATGTTCGTTTATCTTCTTAGCCTCATAGGTTAATCATCAAGATTCCAAAGTCATCAACAAAAATCCTAGGAAAATATGAGAAATTCCTAAAACTCGGGTCAAGCCCTAAAATCAATCAAAATTCAATCAAAATTGATGGAATCGAGCAAATCAAGAATGCTTACCCCAACCGATTGAGGTTTCGTCGATTTGTGCTCTCCCCTACCGGGATAAAGCTCCGATGGAGGCGTATTGAAGTCATACTTCCTCTCCGTTCGAACAAGCTCCCTCCTCCTTTGAACGGCCTCAGAGATGTTCCTCCGTGCTTGCCTAGGCATCGGATTCCCTTCCGGATCCATCTAAATCAAAAGAAGCAAAGGAATTGAAGGATTTTTGAAAATTCTTTCTCTCCTCTCTCTCTATTCCTCGGCAGTAGAAGGGTGGCAACGGTGCCCAATGCCCGTCCAACTCTAGTTTTAAATAAACTGGTGAAAATAAACTTCTGGCCGTACGGCCTCTTTTGCCCCCGTCTCATGCCGGGTGGCTTCTTTTTCTCTGAGCAGAAATTACATCTTTGCCCTTGGACTTTCCACTTGGGCATACAACTCCCGTTATTTCTTAACTAGAGTAACGTTGTGATCCCAAGTATATTCGTTATCTCCAAGAAGAATTAATTTCTCTCCCAAGTCGCCTCCGTTACTTCCGTTATAACGTAATAACGCTAGGTGACAACCTCCGAATTGTCAAAATCTAAACTTTAGCTACCTCTATCACAGATTGAGAAGTACGCTCAAGTTCTCCAAACTTTAGCTACCTCTATCACAGATTGAGAAGTACACTCAAGTTTTTCCAACTTTAGCTACCTCTATCTCACAGATTGAGAAGTACGCTCAAGTTTTTCCAACTTTAGCTACCTCTATCTCACAGATTGAGAAGTACGCTCAAGTTTTTCCAACTTTAGCTACCTCTATCTCCTCAATAGTGACGTAAGCTCTAGTTTCCTCAGGTGACAACCTCCATTAATTGTCAATCAGGTGACAACCTCCATTAATTGTCAATTAGGTGACAACCTCCATTAATTGTCAAAACCTCAAGGATCCTAGACATCGTTCCTAGCTATCTAGTGATGCTTGAACTACGACCAAGGCTTGATTCCTCCGGGATACGTAGGTAGCCTTTCATAAAAGGTCCAGCCATCCGACCACATTGGTCACCCTTTTCATGCCTCACTCCTTAGTAGTGCATGAGCCTTTCATAAAAGGTCCAGTCATCCGACCAGTACGGTCACCCTGTTCCTTCGTCACACCTCAGTGGTGAAGTAGCCCCTCATAGAGGTCTAGATATCCGACCACATCGGTCACTTCTAGCATATCCCTAGTAGGATCAGTCGCTTGACTTCCCAGATCACTTTCTCTTCTATTTCCCCAGCAAGAGACCAGTTTCTCTTCGCCCTTCCTCAGTGGATCTTTTTCCGAACTACGATTATCGCTTGATTCCCATTCGGGATACGTAGGTAGCCTTCCAAAGGTTCAGCCACTCGACCACCTTGGTCACCCAATCCGTCTCGGCATTAGCCAGATCGGATCATTTTCTATCGACAACCCCACTCACCCTGCAAGTGACGTTGCTGAGGGGCTTCTGTAAGTACCCAAATCTGGCTCATGCCTTCCGGTTAAGTTTCTCGACAATTCCCCGTACTTTCCTAAAGTTCAGGAGCAATTCGGGAATTGTTCTGAACCTTCCGAGGGGTGAAGGAATTACTTGGAATTAAAAAACCACGTTTTCCTTTAATATAAAAACCCTTCTAGAAAGGCCACCTTGCATGATTCTAGAAAGGTGCTGAGTCATAGTGGATAATGCCGCACGGCTGCATTAGGCCAGAACTCCAAGTCGCACGGCTTCATTAGCTTTTCCCAGAGTGCCTATAAATAGAAGCCTCCTCTACCCATTTTGATATACAGTTTTCAGCATTGAAACTCTGCCAAAATAACACTACGAAAATACAGAGAGCTGAGAGTGCCAAAAACCACCTCCCTCCTCCTTAAAACCTCCAAAAGTTGGTCCCTTCCCTAGGCAAACTTCCAAGAGAAAGAGGTCACCACCATTGGTAACCTCTCATCCCCTTTATCTTGCATTATACTTGTATATATGTGATATACTTGCTCCTTGCATTTACATATTGCTACATATTTGCTTGGGATTTGGTACATTGTCATTAAAGGTCATATCTTTAGGCATGTAAATCATATCCCCCTCCTTTTGCATCCTTTGCATTAAAGTAGCATCTTTTGCTCCTAAAAATGATATCTTTATGCATCCTTTGCTCATAAAAATGTTATTTTTGCATAAAAGTTGCATCCTTTGCACTTGAAACTTCATTTTTACACATAAAGATGCATCCTTTGCATTAAAGATCATTTCTTTAACATCAAAAAGCATCCTTTGCAAACAAATAGCATCCTTTGCACCCAAAATGTCACTTTTTCATTAAAAATGTCATTTTTAGTTTAGAATGAATCCTTCATGTCCCTCATGATTGGATCTCTCTTTCCTAGGATTGCTTAGTGACCTTTCTAAGGCACGAAAAGCATAGGAAGAACGTAAAGATCCAATCTTTATACCCTTCCCCTAGTCCCCTTTGGTATGTGATGCATCCTTTGGAGCGGACCGGTGTAAAGATCCTATCTTTACATCGTTTCTTCCATTAAAGGTGCCACAATCTCCTTAGAAAGGGATAAACCTTGAACCCTATATCTCCGATCATCACTTGAGACGAGCATAATAGTCCCTATACAAGCTCAATCGTCTCAAGGTGTAGGATTGATGGGCTAAGGATGCTCCTTTCTAAAGAACCTCATTTTGGACTATAAGAGAGAGTCCTTCTCTCGATCACACATGACCCAAGGTCAAATAGTGATGATCACAAGTCCAAGATGAGGACGGGATCAAAGTCCCGAACACATAAAAATCCAAGGAATCCCGAGCAATAACCAACTAAATGGTTTATACGTCCGGAAGACAACTTGGAACATTCCTCCCCCTCTTTTCAACACAAGCACACAAGAAAGCACGCAAGCAAGCAAGAAAAATGGAATCTTGGGAGACTTGCTTCGGCAAGGCACCTTGGGTGAACAACGATCCGTTCTTCCCAAGGGGTAACTTAACCTCTGAATCCTAATTCCTTTTTTTCAAAGTTTTGAGGAAATCAAAATGGCGTGGCGACTCCGTTTTTACAAATTAAACCGGATGTTTTCAAACTCAAGTGAATCCAAATTAAAACACAAAAAAGATTTTGAGCACCACATTCACAGTACCCTCAGTTCTGCTGTCGGTTCCCTTGTCGGTCCCCTCAGTTCTGCTATCGGTTCCCTTGGTGAAGTAATGAGCGAGGTCGAAACTGTAAGGTCGGAGGTTGGGTGTGCCGTCGGAGGTTCCTTTTTTGCGGGCTGCTGCCTTGGTGCGGGCGAGCCTTTTTCTTCCCTGATGTCAGCCGGTGTTGGCACATAACCAAGCCCCTGGACCGTGGTGTGGTCCTTGACTTTGATGACTTGGTATTGGCCCTGTAACCTTTTGCCGAGCCCCAGTCCTGGGATGAAGTTCATGAGTTTCATCATCTTCATGGCGGGAGGAATTTTGTCTTGAAACAGTGGAAGGTCCACGTTGCATATTTGGATCTTGGAGGTCTCCAGAGTGAATCCAGTTAATGCCATGTCGTCATTATGCTTGATTTCTAACACTGGGATGTCGTTGGTGCTGGTTCCCTCGGTGGTGACGCTGTCGCCGTAGACTGTGGTTAGCTCGTTGCCTTGTATGAACTTGATGCACTGGTGAAGGGTGGATGCCATGCCATTTATCTGATGCAGCCATGGTCGCCCCAGGATGGCTGTGAAAGTGATAGGAATGTCCAACACTTGGAATTCGGTGGAGATCATCCGCTTGCCGAACCATATGTTTAGAGTAGCAACCCCGAGTACTGTAGGGGAAGTGGAGTCATAGGCCTTAACAATGTGGACTGAAGGCTTCAGATCTGTAGGCTTGATGTCAAGCAGGTCCATCATCTTGGCGGGCAAGACATTCATTCCGGAACCTCCGTCTACCAACACGCGGGGAAGGCGACGCTCGTCCAGCTGGACTATGATGTAGAGTGGCTCATTGTGATCAACCCCAAATTTTGGAAGGTCCAAATCTGTAAAGGTGATAATGTTGCCGTAGTGGATGTTGCCGATCATCTGAATGACCTCGTCTGGGGTTGCGTCCACGGGGACCATGGTACGGGCCAGACTTTCCTCTAGCTTGAGCTTGTAAGGATATGAGGATGTGAGCAGGGACCAAAGGGAAATGTTCGCCTGAGTCTGCTTGAGCTGAGTGAGGATCGGGTCCTTTTTTATGGAACTTGCGTCTTCGGGCTGGCCGAGTTGCGGTTCTGGCTCTGCTGGCTTTTTGGTGGCCTTAGGTGGTAATGCATGGATTTGACCCAATCGGGTCAGGACGCTGACATCAGGCTTGGTCCCTTCTGAATAGGACGCTCTGAGCTGAGCCATAGTCAGAGGAGGATTCCTCGTAGCATAAGGCCATATATCTTCCCTCAATTCATTGATTGTAGATGTGTTTCCGGGGACTTCAACAGCTTTTCGGATTCTGTCCCAGGATACTGGCTTGGGTGCCTCTGCGGGGAGGTAGTTTATGGATTGCCGCAGCTGTTCGAACATCAATGCGCAACAGTGGTTGCAGGCGAAGCTGTGCATTGCGACCCTCAGGGGAGGTTGGAGAGTTCTTGGTTCAAGCGAACAGTCTCCTTGATCTCTTCACGGTATACCGCACTCCTTTCCTTCTTGCTGAGCATACTCAGGGCATTCTGGAGTTGGGTTTGGCGATACTCATGGTTTGCTAATTTTCCTCCACTCTTGGCCCAGATCAACTTTCTTGCAGCAGAGCCTGCGTCGAGAGTTAGCGCCTGCGTTTCTTCCCACGTGAGAATAGCCAGTGCTTCTTTGAACTGAATGCGGCAGTCTAGGTAAACCTCCATCGGGGAGAGCTTTCCCTTCTTCTTTATCTGAGTGGCGGGTATGTCGGAAGGTGAGTACACGGCTTCCCGAACATCTGCCCATGTAACTGGTTGCTGTCCCAGTTGATCGTTTCTGTAAACGAATGCCGCAGTCTGTGGAATCTCCCTGAGCAGTTGTTGGAGATGTATTTCCATCTTTCTCTTATTTTTGAATAGACCTTCCTCCCTCAGTTGGCCTTTTAGTTTGAGTGCGGAAATGATCCGTCCCCATCCTCCCAGGACCCTTGGGATTCCGGTTTTGTTGACTTCGTGTTTGTCTTGGAAGAGAATGGTTTCATCGTCTTTGTTATCGCTTTCACAGAGAACTTGCTTTCCTCGGGGATATAAGCGCTGGTATTCGTTCTGCTGTGTCATTCCATCTCCTAGGTCGTCGAGACCGTTGACCGCTCTCCTTTGGCAGAGGGGGTTGGATGAGAATAGACGGTAGTCCAGGAAGTTGCCGTGAGCAAAACCCTTGAGGTCGAACTGGTCTAGAGTGGCCTCTAGCTTTCTGTCTGAAGCTGCTTGTGACACTTTAAGGGCTTGGTCCCTGTGGGTCTTTTGAGCTTAGTTTTCGTCCCAGAGACGGTTCTCTTGAGCGGCTAGTTCCATGAGGGCTTTCCTTGCGAGAGCTAAACAGTCTCCGTAGGTGCGCGCCGTCTGACTAGTGTCTAGAACTGTGATCACATCCAAATCCCCAAACAGTGGAAATACTTGGATTATGTTGACGACGGAAGTCGGGCTGGGACATTCCATGCGGCCCTACTTGATCTCGGTTACCAAGAAGTTTGCCCATATCTGCTTGATTGAACCCACGGGGGTGTTAAATTCTGATGTTGATAGTCTCGTGATCTCATTTGGATTGCCAAGTCTATCGAGCTAGCGGTTCTTTGGCGGGTTGTCTGAATCCGTGGCCGTGACGACTGGGAGCAGGACCGAACTGGAGCATGTTGATGCTAAGGTGGTCATTTCCGTCATCGGAAGGTTGATCTGTCTTGCGGGGAAGACCTTCACAGATGTTTTCAGGGTGGCTATCGGAAGCGTTCCCGAGGTTGATCTGATTTGTAGAAGGGTGAGGAGCTTTGTCTCCTTCGCTGTTGCCCTTGACCTTGGCGGCGCTTGTGGTTGTGAGCTTGACTGACGGTATGGGCCGGTTGCCACTGGGGCTGGTAGCCAAAAGTGATGATGAGCTCTGAGCTCGATTGGCTAGGGCCTCGTTTACCAGGAGCAGGCAGTCGTCGAGGGTAACTTTGGTGATACAGAATCTGATGATAAGGACCAGATCCTTGGCATCATCGAGATATCTGGAATAGATGATGTTGACGAAGTCATCGTCAGTCACTTGATCAGAGGGGTTCTTTGTCGTGTCGACCAGTTGTTTCCAATTGTCGGATAACTGCCTGTACTGGACGTTGAGCTTGACAATTTCCATGGTATTGGAGCCCTTGTCGTAGGTGACCTGATCGGAATGGGTGCCGTCCTCGAAACTGAGCATGTGAATGTAGGGATCTGCCCACGGATCTGCCGCGTCCTCGACTCCGGAGAGTCCTGATTCGTCGCCGTCTGACGGCTCAATCCAGACGTAGGGACGCCTCGCATCCTGCTGCGCTGTTGGAGCTGCTAGGAAAACATCATGCCCTTCGCTGGAGAAAAGGGGTTCAGCGGGTAATTCCTCATGGAGGATGTCCCATACGACTGCCATACATTCGTCACGAGTGTGACGATGCTTGTTAACCTTTATCATGAAGATTTACTCGCCTGGCGGGGCCAGAGAGTAGGTTTGAAGGATACTGACAAATCTCCGATCGAAGACAGGGGGTTTACGTGCATGCATCATGGCGATGCTCAGTGTTTCTTTCCAATCTGCCTCCAAATGTTGGAAACGACAGTTGAACTTGATGTATCGGATCGCCGAGTGCACTGCTCGAGGACGTTGACATAGTTAGCATCTCCAGACTCTGAGGGATTCTGATGAGATTTGCCCCGATAGTCAAAAGGAGGTAGCCCCGGTGCCTGGCTGCGGGCATGCTTGGCTGTTGTCTCGGCTTCATTCCCTATGAGGAAACTGTCCCCTCGGATGACTTCAAGATCTCCCTAACGGTTAATGAACTTGACGCATTGATGGAGAGTGGAAGCTATGGCTTTCATGTGATGTATCCAAGGGCGTCCCAAAAGAGCTGTGAATTCGGACAAAGTGTCCATCACGTGGAATTTTGCTGGCACAATTTGGGTTTCGAACCAGAGCTCCAGAGTCACCGTCCCCAGGATGGGATGAGACGTGCTGTCGTAGGCCTTGATAGTCCGAGTAGATGGAATCAAGTGGCTTTCGTTGATGCGTAGGGCTCGCATCATGCTGAGAGGGAGGACGTTAACGGCTGACCCGTTGTCTACCAATACTCAGGGAGTGATATGGTGTTGAGCTTGAGAGTGATGTACTGAGCTTCATTGTGCCCCGAGGCATCTCTCGGTAGGTCCTCGTCTCGAGAAAGTGATCATCTGCCATACGATCGGGAATCGTAGATCTGATCTCTATCCAGGAGAAGGAGAGTCATCAAGCCATCCGTTTCTATTTTCCTCTTGCGAGGTAAAGCCTTTCTTTGGAGCCTCGGGATTGTGTTGAAATTTGTTTGTGGCGGTTGCCGCCCTTGGTTAGCATGTTGATCGAGTGCGAGTGCCAAGGCCGACTTTGATCTTCCTTTAGGTCCGTGCTCGAAGCCGGACAAATTGAACCTTGGCCGATCCGCGTGGGGGTTAGGCTTATGCGCGATAAGATTACCAAGATTTGAGGTATTTCGGAGCCACAGGGCTGAACTTTGGTGTCGGCGGGACTTTTCGGCTTTCCCACCCCCTCTCGCTCTAAAGCGGATGGCACAGGAGGAAGGGAGGACTGACCGGAGTAGAGTACGTATTAATCGAACCTCCCGGATGGCTCTCCTAGTGTACCCACACCGGTGTCTCCGGCTTCATATCTTTCTCTCGGTCTACGTTGAGAGGACTTCTTCTTCGTTTTCTCGAAGGATTGCTCGACCATGTCTTGGGACTCGTACTCCCGAGCGAGGCGGAGCGATCACAAACATCGTAGGCGATGTGGACATTTGATGAGGACCCAGCTGGAAGAGGTGGAGGAACTGGCTCTACGGCAATCTTCTTGGGCACCCATTCAATGGAATTCATACTGTTGTTGTTCGGAAAAGGGTTTCCGACTGTATTGGGCCCACGGGGATGCTCCAATTTTCCTTCCTCTATCAGGTTCTGAATTTCGTACCGTAACCCCACGCAGTTGTCAGTGGTATGGCCATGATACTGATGGAAGGCGCAGTACTTGCTCTTGTCAGCGTTGACTACGGGATTCTTGGGTTTGTAATTTGCAACGGGTTTAAGAAGACCTTCCTTGATTAACCCTTCCAGCATCTTGCTCAGCGGCATGTCCAACTTGTCGAAGTGTACGGCAGGCTGCTTCTGAGTGGAATTGTTGCTTTGCGGGGTGGGTTTTTGTTGCCCCGGCTAACTGTCCACGATGGATATAGTTGACAGACGTATCTTTCCCTTTGTCGGGGGCCGGTGCGGGATTGAATGCAACTGTCGATCGGTATCTGTATGTATGTGCAGTGGCCAATTTTTCCTTGAGATCCTTCTCGAACTGTGAGCCGGCATTGACCATGGCCTGGAGATCTGGGAAGAAGTGATGACTGATGAGAGTTCTGATGGACGGTCTTAAGCAGGACTTGAAGATCCGCATCTGTTCATCCTTGGAGAGTGGCTCCATGATTTCGGAGAGTTTCCAACTCCACCTCTTGTAGAATTCTCCGACGTTTTCCTTTGCTTTCTGCTCAGTGGTGATTAAGTCCTCACGACTCGTTTCCCACTCTAAGTTCGATCTGTACCATTCCTGGAAGATGTTACTGATCTGATCCCAGGTGTGGCGATCCGCAGGCTTGACCCTTAGGAACCATCGTAACGCTGAACTTTTGAGCGTATGCTGGAAGTGGTCGGCCATTTGCTGGAGGGTTGCTCCTTTTTATCTCATGCCGAGAACGTAGGTGTCGACATGCATTTGAGGACATTCGGTTCCGTCGAATCGGTCCATCTCCGGCATTCGGAACTTGGCAGGGAGAGGCATGACCATTCTCGGGTCTGTAGATTTGAGCGTTTCCTGCTTTGAGCTGCTCATGGTGGCTTTCAGGTCTTTCATCTGTTCGACCATCCAGGCTAAGGTTGGGTCCAGTGGTGGACTTTGAGGCTCGGCGCCGGGTGCTACCATGTGAGCGATAGTGATTGGAGGTGGAAGGCTTGATATATGTGGATATATGGGGGCCTTTTTTGAATTGTATCGAGGTTTGTCCCCGGTGTTTTGGGATTCGTGTATAGGCAACGGGATGAACCCGGGAGGGTATTGAAGGATATTGGCATCTGTTTGAGATGGTCAGTGCGGTGCGGTGGTATTGAGTGATGGGAGTAGCGGCTTGGCCATATATGACGGGGTTGCCACGAGAGGTGGCAACGTGAAGCCTAGGTCATTGTTTCCTTGGTTCGAAGGCATCCTGTAAGTCGGCGGGGGACGAACCTGGTTGAAGGTTTGAGGAACTGGCTTTGGGGAATCGTCGTCCTCGACCAGGATGAAAGTACCGTCTGACTGGGGGATAGCTGCTATACCTCGCTCATTCGAAGCCGTACCACGAAATTCTGGCGATCTTCTTTACGCCTCTTGTGAACCTCACAAGCCCGGATGGCTTCTTCCAAAGTCATATACATTACCGGTGGCGGGGTCCTTCCCCATCACGATTTCTCGGTGAGCTAGACATGTCGGATATTACCTGAGCCGAGGGTATTGAGGAACCGAAGAAGCGTACGCCGCCGTAACTGTGATTCTGGCGAGGCACTGACCCGGAAATCTGAGCCACTTTTTGCTCGCTGCAGGGAACGAAAGGCAGGGTTTAGGCTTCGGAAAAGGGGATTTGGCTCAAGGTTTCGGGCTTGTGCAATGTGCAGTTACCAATTAATGTTTACTTAAAACGTGTTTTATCAGAGTCCTAATCGGTTGGAAAAGAGCGTGTCTTCTTTTTCGCAACTAACCTAAGGCTCTAATCAGTGGATCTCGTCACTACGTTTATAATCCCCTCGTTTCCATTTGTAGATCATCTTCTCGGGACGGACAATCCCGAGCGAGGGTCCTATAAGGCAAGCGAGCTCCACCGACAAAGGAAAAAGTGAACTTACGGCTAGCTGATCACGCAAACTTCCAACGTATGTGACACACGGGCCACAGTCGAAGTCAACGTCCTTAAGTTAAGGCAGGGATCGTGCCAAAATTTCAGCATGACCTCTCCTGACTCGCTTGCGCGAGGGGCCTTAGCTTTTGGCGTTGGCCAAGTTGTGGCTGGCACAGTGCATACAGTGAGGGTTTGGCAACACGGTGTCACATTTAACCTTCGGGTATATTTTTCGACAGAGCTCCGCGTCAAAGTCAAGTCTGAAAAGCTCAAGACTTCGGGTCGGGAACGACCTTCGGTCTCAATCTCTCGAGCTTGACTCGTGGCGGAACTCGGCGTAAAAAACATACACTTAGGCTTTATGACACGTACTAAGCCAAAAACCAACCAGGGTCTTGGACGAAGTGTGACACAAAGAGTGCATGGCTTACACGGGCTAGGATGGGCTGTTTGGGATGACCCCGTGCGCACTCGAAAGGTGTCTGGCAGACCAACCGAGTTGCAACTGAACGGTCATCCCGGGTTACGGGTCGTAGTATGCAGTGTACCGAGGCAACAAGTGCACGTGAAGTGCGGTGTACCGAGGCAGCAAGTGCGAGTAGTGTGCAGGAAATTCTTTTTCTGAGTAAAACAGAGATTTTTTAGAATGTGTCTTAAAGAATTTTGATGCGCAGTTCAAAAGATAGCATGAAAATCAAGCATGATTGGGAATGCATGAACATGGTATGATTTTGAAAAGACGATAATGTAATGCCCTTGAAAAAAACCGTTCGAGTTTTAAAGTAACACACGCACACGAAAACGAGGAAGGGTAAACGAAAGTTTTACCCACGGAAGGCTTTTTTGAAAACAACGGTAGTTTTGAAAAAAGTGTCCAAGTCCCCAGCGGAGTCGCCAACTGAAATTACTCGGGATTTTCGCGTGGACGCGGAAATGCGGTTGTCTTTCGCGGAGGGTTGGTGTCTGAGACCTCGCTTTTCGGGAAGGAGAGGAGTCGCCACGCGGTTTTTGTATTTTGAGATCAAACGTTGAGAAACGGCTATTGTTTGAAAAAAGGTGTCATTTTTATTGGTAGCAAAAACTTAAGAAAAGGCTTTGAAAATGGGGAGTCATTTTTATTGGTAGCAAAAATGAGTAAAAAGCTTTTTCAGTACCAGAGATTGTTAGGTTCGGAGGTCACGTTACGTTTTGGGAAGAGTATATTGAGATCACCCGAAACGCCTCGTATGACGAGTCTTTCTACCTTTCTCAAAATCGTGTGCGTGTGTGTGTGTGTTTGCATTTTGAAATGGGGGCTTGAATGACAAGCTTAATATTGGTTTGAATGTCAAACGTTGATTAGGTGATTCCTTTCGAAAAGGCGAGCGTTTGAATGACAAACGTCGGTTTTGAAGTTTTAGGAAAAGTGGCGCGAATGCGGATTTTTACTGTTTATCTTAAGTGTCAAATGTTGACTTTTAAGAAAAGATCGTTTGAATGTCAAACGTCAGATTTTGAGTTTGAAGATGAGCGTTTGGATGCCAAACGTCATTTCGCGCATTTTGAAAGAGAGTTCGAATGTCGAACTCCGGTTTTGAACCGGGCATGTCATTGTTAACGATTTTACGGGAAAAACGTATTAAATGATTTTGAATGTCAAATGTCAGATTTTAAGTTTGAAGATGAGCGTTTGGATGCCAAACGTCATTTCGCGCATTTTGAAAGAGAGTTCGAATGTCGAACTTCGGTTTTGAACCGGGCATTACATTGTTAACGATTTTACGGGAAAAACGTATTAAATGATTTTGCGATCAACGAATCGGGTTGCGACTCGGACTTTGAAAAGTAAATACTATCACGATCCAAATGGCTCGAACTTGTAAATGACAGTATTTAAAATGCGGTATCGACGGAATCAAACGATCCGGAATTGTAAAGTATGATCGACGAGCCAAACGACTCGGAATTGTAAAGTACGATCGACGAGCCAAACAACTCGGAATTGTAAAGTTGCGTAAATGTAAATGACGTTCGAAGGATCAAACGGTCCGAAATTGGTAAATGACAGGAATTTAAATGACGTTCGACGGATCAAATGATCCGGAATTGTAAATGACATAAAAGTAAACGGAACGGGGTCGAAACGCCGTTTTAACCCGAGATTACTTCTCTTACGGGAAGAGAAGAGGATCTAGGGGCTAAAACGTATCGGACCCCGTTAGACGGAGGTGTCTACATTTCAACAACGTCGTCCGAAATGGTTGTAGCGACTAGCGCGTAAATCGAGACGGAACAAGAGTTTTAGAGAGAGAGGGAGCTACCTATGGCTAGGTTCGGCTCCTTTGGCTTGGGGGGCGTATACGGGATACGAAAGAGTGTTTGGAACGGTGTTTCAAGGTGGCGGGGGTCGTATTTGATTGAAATATGGAGTTTTCACGCGAATCGAGGTGAAACGGGGGCTCAGGAAGGGGTGAAACTCAGTTGGGCCGTGGCTTTTGGGAGAAAGGGAGTGATTTTTGTTGTTGTAAATGGCTTTGACAGCCTCTGTATTTATAGGTGAATTTTCAGGATCAGTCCAGACGGACTGAGAGTGAAAACTAGGAGGTTTTGTGAAACTTTGCAAATTCGAGGGACTTGCTGGCAATTCTGGATTGTCTGCAAATGAGTCCGGCCGGACTGAGACTGTATACCAGGGGTATTTTTGTCTTTTCACTCTGAATTTGATTGAAAGGTGACTAGAGGGCTGTGGAATGCAAGCCACGTGTCCCATGACTCACCAGGCTCGTGGGAGTTCGTGCCATATTTCCCAGTTTTGTCCGTTTTTAAAATAACAGTCCGGAAAATGTCCGAAACGCCCCCGGAAAGTGCCGAAAAGTGCGTTTTTCAGGGAAAGCCGTACTTTTACGTGCGACGACGTGTGTTGAGTACGCTTTGACGTTGGGATGCACGGGGCAGTCCCGGGACGTCTCGTTGGCTTGGCAACGGGGAGCTTAACGGGTTCCAGTTAACCTGGAGCGAGCCAGTTAACGGTTTCCGGTTAACTTTCTAACGGATTTTGACGATCCGGATTTGGGTACTTACAGTGCCAGGAGGGCAATACCTTTCTATATGTAATGATTTAAATACAAGGTCGAAAAGTTTTCTTAATGATAAATAATCATTAACTGAAGGAACAACAAATATAGAACTCTCTCTGAATACTAACACTCAAAACCTCACAAAAATACAAAGATATATGTGAAACTCACGAGTGTTGGACAAAGTGTTGCCAACACTGAAGAGCAGAATTCTTTCTTGTGCAGATTGTGTCTTCTGAATTGGATAATCACTAAAGCTGATCGACTGTACTATATATAGGCCTCCAAAACTTGGAGCCTACTCAAAATAACCAGCTAAACAGCCTTGAGGCTATTTCCTCATTTTTAGCTCCATTCGCTCCAATTGTAGAAGACGTGGTCTTCATGGCTTCTCATGCTTGTACACCTCTGCTGTAGATACCTTGTACTCTAACCTTATCTCCCCCTGAATAGCTAACCAATAACTCTATTACTTGGTAACCAATTTTACATATAAACAATGTGTTTATATGTAACTTTTCTTCATCACTTCGAAGTTCACGCCTGGGCATCTTCTGTTGACCTGTTCAAGCTCACAAATAGCAGACTAACAACTAATATATAAACATTAATTTACACGTTATTATTTGTGAAAAATGTAGTAACTATTCTGGTATTGCCAAATCCCAAATGGCAACACCTGTGGCAACACCAGTGGCAAAACTGGTTTGTGACACAAGGGACAACACACATGGCAACACATGTTTTAACATTTACAATCTCCCCCTTAGTTATTGATTTCTTCACAAAATACAACGTGATGTTCCTGCATAAACAATTAGTCATACTAACACAAAAAAATCAAAAAAAGCCACAACCTCATTAGTGACAACATCAACCTTCAGGCAATGTTTAAATGTTTTCCAACTAAAATATCATAACCACATAAGTGGCAACATCAACCTTCAGGCAAAGTTAGTCACATATCACATATATATCTCCCCACACTATTTAAACTCCCCCTTAATCACGAATTTAATAATAACTAACCAAAATAATTATTAATAAATTCTAACAACCCAAGATCCAAATGTTTAGCAACCACAACCAACTAAGTTTCAAGTTGTTTAAACATAAAGAAAATTCCAACCGAAACAAAGAAAAAAAACAGAATTAATATTGTTTAAGAGCACCACAAACCAAATTAAAACAAATAAAATTATTTTTGAAACAACCACCAATCAAACAAACTTTCGGACCATTCTTTCAAACTTCTGCATTTTTATCACCTCCTTCACCTCCCTCTTCTGCATTAGTGCCACTAGGCCCAGCTCCATCAGCTTTATCACCATCACGATCACGCCTTGGCCTTGATTGATCTCCCCCTATTTTGAAAGAAATCAATTCCACCATGTTCATCATACCCGAGCACATTTCTAACCATCCCTGCATTACAGAGTCGATATGTTGCACCTGTCTGTTGAAAAAATTTAGCACCATAGTTGCATCAATCATAACAGGAGCAGTGTTGCCTTGAGTGTTGCCAACTGCAGGAGTAACACTTGGGGCAACACTAGTAGCAGGGGCAGCAGTAGGAGCATGTGATGTAACCAAAACCCAGGGCAAATCTCTGTGCCTATCTCCTTCAGTAAAGTGCTTGCTAATTTAATAGAAAACGGGCTTTTCAGAGATGTTGTCCGCATTCCATGGTTTAAGCTTTTGAAACAAAAGGACATTATAGATGAGGGAATGAAAAATATAGAAGGAGGTTTTCTTCTTTTTGGCCCATGCGGCAAGGTGAGAAAATACCAATCTTCCAAAATTAACTCTCTGTTTCTTACCCAATTTATATAACAAAGTTGCATGCTCAAAGGTAACCGTGTTCTCATTTGCCGTATGTAACCAATTTGTAATGCAAATCTTATGAAGAACACTAAACAGAGATGAAAGATGGGTTGCTTTAAAATGGTCACTCCAAATAGAAACTCTCCCACCAGTCAGAAAGCTAGCTAGGGCATTAGGTTCGACATCCAAACACTCATCTTCGATACTAGGAAGGCCAAAGGATTTGTTGATAATGAAGGGATTAAAATCATAAATTTTTCCCCTCACAAAAATCTTTCCATAATGAGGATTGTTCCTATCGTCTATGTCCTCCCTTAGATGAGCAAAAAAAATCCTAACAACGCTTTCGACATAAACTGAAACTTTCGTAACAGTTGGCAAAAAATTTCTATCCTCAAGAAATTGATAAACCCCTAGACTTTTGAACTGAGCCACATTCATATTTCTTTCATTCAAAAATCTCTTATCCAAGTCTTGAACCCACTTATCCAAGTTGGATTCACTATAGAACTCGTCGGAAAGAAATGGACGTTCATAATATCCAAAAGACTCATAATCAGATTTAGATTCTTGAGAATGAGTAGTGGTTACCTCAGGCCATGATATTGGAGAGTATGATGGAGAACTTGACTGTGGTTTTGACTTGGCTGCTGGTGTTGTCTCAGGTGTTGCCATTGGATTGAAAACACTTGGGGCAACACCTTTCTGAATTTTCTGTCTCTTTGCCACCCTAAACTGAGCTTGTGCTAGGGTTTCTTCATCTTCGAGCCAGGCTTCCTCATCATCATCAGAAGTGGACGAAGGCTCCTTGGTAGCATTGAAAATTGGGTCCGAACCTTCCTCAGATGAAATCCCAAGAGACGAGCTTGAGTCATCTTCAACCTCAACTGGATCATCAACTGTGTTTGAAGGAATTTTAGACCTAAACAAGGTCTTAATCCTCTCTGATTGTCGACGAACTCCAGCCCTTACTGACGAAGAGGCATCAAGAACGTTTCTTTTCTTGGTTTTCTTTTGAGGTGCAAATGTAAGCTCAACCGAAGGAGTAGCATCAGGAAGGCTCATGGGAGTGGGAATCAGAAGAGGGTTGTAAAAAATAATGTCTAAGCTTGGGGAAGTTGACGATGTTGCAGAGAGTGTCGCCAGAGATGTCTCCATTGGAATGGCGACATTTGAAGCGACACTAGAGGGGGCAAGAGGAGAAATGTCCATGGGAGGGGTGATTTGGGGTGATTTTGAAGGGCTAGCCATGGAAATTGATTGAAGAAGACGAAGAACAGAGGGTTTTAGAGAGAGAGTGTTTGAGGAGAGAGAGACGGTGAGGATGAGGGTTTAGGCAAAGGGAATAATTAAGGATGAATAGTAGAGTGAAAATAGGAATGATTTGACACATTCAAATGCAATTAAACACCCTTATCCCAACAATCTCAAATACTGTTATCCGGCCACTAAAAAAGTAATAATTTTTTTTAAATTTTTAATATATAATAACTAAAAATAATTTTAGAAATATTCATAAAATTTTGTTTTTCAAAATTCAAAAGAAAATGAACTTTAAAAAATAGATATTTCGAAATTACATTTAGTTAGAGAAAAATTTAAATATTTTTGCTAAAAACCTTTTAAATTTCACAAACTCTAAATATATGAAAATAGACTTTTGGAAATTCAAAATTTAATTAAAAAAAATAAAAAGAAGAAATCAAAAAATAATGTAGCATCTACTAATGTGTTGCTATCAATGTTGTGTAACACAAAAGACAACATTTTAATGAAATCCCCTTGATAGTTTTCAACATAAATAACTCATCATTTTCTTTGACAATTTTAAGTAAACTTTACACTTATTTTATTTACAAGGAAGCATCGTAGTAGCAAGCTCTGTGCCCCGAGTTTTTTTTTATTAAAGTGTAAAGTCATATGTATTATATTTTATACCTTTCAAGTATGGTACACTGTAGTAGCGAACTCTATGTCCCTAATATTTAGTATAAAACAAATACATTATACTCCCGTTTTAGCAAGAAAGCATCGTCGCAGCGAACGACGTGCCCCGAGTTACTTTGAGAGTATTTTAACAAGATTTGCCTTTTTTAAATATCAACAACAACAGAAGTGACTTTGTCACTTTAAGCAGAAAGGGGAATTTTATCAAAAAAGTTAACCTTAAGTATATACACTGTTTTGGTAGAAAAAACAATAGTGTTGAATCTTAACTTTGACAAGTGTGTGGATTAAATAACAAGGAGGGGACTGTGGAATTCGACTAAATGGAACAAAGACAATAAAAGAAAGAATGACACCACGATTTGTTAACGAGGAAAACCTTAGAGGTGATAACCTCTTTGGAAAAAACCCCGGGAGTTAGGTCTCCAACCTTAAAAGTTTCACTATAGTAAATGAGTTACAACTGTGGAAGATGATGGAGAGAATTACAAGAGAGATGTGCGTAGAGTGTGTGAGTGTACGAGAGTATATGTTTTTCCATCTCCATCTCCCCTTAAATATAAGTAAGTTTGAATGGGTAAAAGTTGTTCCTACAATCTCGGGAATAGTCTTATCTTCTCCAACGTCCGTGAGACCAAGTCATCCTTGCCGTTGAAGATGTGTTGAACGTGCTAGAAAATATCCCGTATTCTTCTCTCTTATTCACTGGAAAATAATAATAATAAAGATATTAGGAAATATCAAATAAGTAAATATTAAAACGATACTTACAGTGGAGTAACATCTTGACATGCAAGAGCAACTGAAGATGTCACCATGCTGAAAAATACCCACAACAATTTGTCCCCAAAAACATTTGGCTATTTTGGCAACTGAAGAGGCAAATATTTTTCTCCCAATAAATGCTCAACTGCTAGCTTGCATGATGGGACGGGCATTGTGAAACGTGGAGAAAATGGACGGTTGGGGAGTAATGCTTGGAAAAAGTGGTTTTTTGGAAATAGAGTTCTTTTTTTAATTAAATAACCGCTTGGAAGGTTTAATAAGCTTCTCAAACCTTCCTTTTCATCCCTGCTTGCTACGGCGCTGTTCTTCTTCAAGGTAAAAATTTCTCCGCTTCTTAATTTCATCCATTGTTTACTTCTCTTTTGTCTGTCAACCATGGGTAGAACTAGGTGGAGTTCGTCCAAAACTAAGAGTGCCCCATCCCCACAAGGTCCCACAGAGATTAGTCTTAATGATTTTGTGAGTGAAAATCTTCTTGCGAAATCGGATGATGAGACTTGTTTATTTAGTGATACCCAAATAGAATCACTGAAACAACAATGTTACTTCCCAAAAGGTGCAATTTTTCACCCTTTTTCTATAAATCTTAGGTCTGACTTTGTTTCCGCCAAATGGATCTACTTTCATGAGTATCCCTTTCTTCTAGGGTTTAGTTATCCCTTCCCACTGTTGGTTTCTGAGTTCTTTCAAAAGACCCAACTTGCCTATACTCAACTGATGCCCATGGCTTGGAGAGTTTTTGCTTTTATTATCAAAGTGAACAGGGAGAATGGGTTAAACCTAGGGCTTCATGAGATAGCCTATTCGTACGACCTCCAACCTTTCGGTTCAAAAAGATATCTTTTTAAGAAGAGGTCAGGTAGGAACTCCTTAATGAGCACCACATCTTCTAGTGATAGGGGATGGAAAAATAGGTTTTTCTTTGTTGATAGGGCATCCATTGGAGAAGGGAATGAGATATCAAGCAAATGGAACAAGGGAGGTACTTGAATTCCTAACTTTGTGACTTCCTGTTCTTGAAACAAACTGAAATCGTAATTGTTCTTACCTCTTTTCAAATATTGATTGGGGAGAATTACTTCCTCCGGCTGAGGATACCTTGGCCAAAATTGACGAATTTTTCAAGCTACCTTTGGACAAGAGATCTCCTAGGGAACTACTGGAATCACCTCTGGTTGTTCCGGAAGATCAGAAAGCATCAACTTCTGTAATTATGTCTACAGGTAGGCATGTTGTCTTTTCACTATAGTTTTATCAATTTGATGCATTACACTTCTTGACAATATTCAGATGTCAATGCAGTCTCCAAACCAGTTGTTTCAGGATCAGACTTTGATCTTGATGACATTGAGGCCATGCTTGATGAGCCCGCTCTTAAGATTGATATGAAACCTCCGCCTGTTCCTAAGAAGATCCCTGTTTTAGACGAGAGCGCGGGGATTGGTTCCAGGGTGAGAAAGAGGAAGGCTGTTCAAGAGGAGGTGATCGATGTTGGAGATAGTTTTGAAGGAATGCCAGTGGGAGAATTCAAAAAGAAATGTATGAGTTTTGCAGCAGGGGTAAGTTGATACTAACTGGGTTTTAACTGTTTCAAAAGTTTTTTATAACACCTTTTGATATCAAGCTATTATTTTACAGGCTGTAGGGTATTTGGAAGATCTGGTAAAAGAAATGGAGATGCTAAAGAAGAAGTCCAAAGCTGATACTGCTTTGCTCAAGAAGGAGAAGATAATGTTAGAGAGCAAGGTGAAAGGACATTAAAAGACCTTGGAGCAACAAGTTAATTCGTTGGAAGAGCAGGAGCAGACGGTGAAGGATTTATTGAGCAATTTGGCAAAAAGTGAGGAGGATCATCTTAAGGAGATTGCAGAAGTGAAAAGTTCTTGCAAATTAGCTGCTGCTAAAACCGTTTCCCAATGTAAGATCAAGATGATGAAGGAGTTCCAGGAAGGGAAGGCCGATAATTGGGATATCAACAAGGAATATGCCCACTTCTCAAAGCTGACAGGTGAGCCAATAGATGAGGGTGAAGTGTCATCAAGCCCATATGAAGCGGATGCAGCAGAAGTTGGAGAAGTTACCCCCAAAGCAACACCTGCGGCGGATGCCACCTGAAAAAGGTAAAATAACTCTGTTCTGGTTTTTTTTTATGGTATTACTGGGGTGGAATCCCTAAAGACAATTTTAATTTTTGTTTAGTTATGTAATTGGTCCATAAGGACCAAAGACAATTTCTCTTATGTGTTGGGTTGGTCCAACACTTTTGCATTTTAACTTTGGTAGTTTGGATGTTGTTTTTAACTTTTTAAGGATCTTTTTAGGGTAACTTTAGCTTAGTTGTGGTTTAGTAATTTTCAAGCATGTCAAGGCTTGTTTTCTTTTGGATGAAATTTTTCTTTGGATGGTCATTTATTATGCTCGTAAGGTGACATGTTAGTATGTCAAAGCGGTAGATACTTAAGATGACACGTACATGCCATAACCATAAGAATAAAACATGAGATCAATCATTTAACTGAGTGGGAATGGGTAAGCTATATGAGTTTACCCATATAGGCCCACCCCACACCTCAATTAAAGAGATAACTTGTGCTCCAGGCGAAGGTGTGGTAACCTAACATCTTAAGAAAGAGGTAATTAACTCTTTAAACCTTAGAAGAGATTATGTACCTTTACTTGAGAAGAGATGGCCAGTCTCTGACGGAGGAGAATTCGTTGTTCTTCTGACTTTGCGTACTTTCGATATGTCCCCATTTCCGTATGTCAACACCTCATAAGACAAAGACATGTTAAAAATGGACGTCAACTATGTTGACGCCTCTCCACAAGTTGTGTTAGTGACATCTTGATTTGTAATGAAGTAAGAAAATAGTAAATAGGAAAATGGAAGGTTACAAATAAATAAAAGATTGTCCATACCTGGGATGAGATGAGTTTAAGGGGTGCATTGTTTAGATGTAATACCTTTTGAGGTGAATGGCGTTCCAACTTCGTGGTATCATTTGGCCATCCAAGGTTGACAGACGATATGCTCCTTTCCCGGCCTGTGCATCTATTAGGTAGGGTCCTTCCCACTTTGGGGCAAGCTTGCCTGCATTGAGCTCCTTTGTATTTTGGAACGCCTTTCGTAGGACTAAATCTCCTACTTGGAACCTTCTAACCCTTACATTTTTGTTGTAAGATCTGGCTACCCTTTGTTGATATGCTGCCATCCGAACTTTGGCCATGTCCCTTAGTTCGTCTACGGTATCCAAGTCATATGTCATGATGTCTTTATTATATTTAGATGTCAACAAACTGTATCTGGCCGTAGGTACAAGTACTTCTGCTGGAATAACTGATTCTGTCCCAAATACAAGTGAATAGGGAGTTTGACCAGTAGCGTTCTTAGATGTCATCCTGTCAGCCCATAGAACCATTGGCAACTCTTACGCCCATCGTCCTTTCTTACGGTTCCGATCTCTTTTTTAAGTTGCTTATGATTATTTTGTTGCTAGATTCCGCCTGTCCATTGGCTTGAGGGTGAACAGGTGAAGATGTCACCATCTTGACTCCCCAAGATGTCAAGAAATCTTGGGTTTTCTTACTAATGAATTGGGAGCCGTTATCACAAATTATCTCTGAAGGTATCCCAAATTGGCTGAATATATTTCTTTTGATGAAAGAGATTACTTCCCTGTCACAAATTTGTACATACGCCTCAGCTTCTACCCATTTAGAGAAATAGTCTGTCATAGCTAATAGAAATACTCTTCCTCCTGGTGCCCTGGGTAATTTTCCTACGATGTCCATTCCCCAAACCATAAATGGCCATGGCGACAGGATAGGATGCAATAGCTCTGTTGGGCCGTGCGGGATGTCCCCATGTCGTTGACTGGGAGTCACATTTCTTTGCATAGTCCGCGGCGTCTCTTCTCATTGTGGGCCAAAAATAGCCCATCCTCGTAGCCTTGGTATGCGGACTTACGCCCCGCTATGATTTCCACACTCTCCTTCATGCAGTTCCTTGAGAACTTGATGGGCTCGGTCTGCTTCTAGACATCTTAAGTAATGACCTGTAGCAGATTTTCTAAACAAAAGGTTATCAATAAGTAAATACTTAGATACTCTTACCCTGAAGGCTCTAGCATTTTTTTTCCTCGGCTGGGATGGTATCATCTAAGATATACTTGATAATAGGAGCTTTCCAAGAAGTTGCTGCTGGAGGGGAAGGTATGTCGACATCTAGAACGAACAGTTCAAGATGATCAATTGCTGGGATGTCAACATGCACAATTGGGATGCTTGTCTGTGAAATGCTTTTGAAGGCTGAACCTAAGTTTTCTAGAGCATCTGCTTGAGAATTTTCCTCTCGTGGAATCTGTTCCAAAGTAAATGTTTTGAATTTGGCCGCCAGAATTTTTACAATTTCCAAATATGTCGTCACCTTTGCATTTTTTGCTATGTAGGACCCATTATATGGGTTGACAATTAGCAAAGAATCTATAAACACCCGGATATGCTTGACATCTAGGTCCTGGGCCGCTGCTAAACCTGCAATTAATGCCTCGTATTCTGCTTCATTATTAGTGGCCTTGAAACTGCAGTTGATGGATTGTGGTATTATGTCCCCTTGTGGCGATTTTAGTACAACACCAAGACATGTACCTCTCATGTTAGAAGCACCATCTGTGTAGAGAGTCCAGATCTTCAGGATGTCATCATCTTGAAGTTGTTGAACCTCCAATTCCACCTCTTGTTGCATGGTTGGACTAAAGTCGCCCACAAAATCGCCTAAAGCTTGAGATTTTATTGCTGTTCTTGGCTCATATTTAATGTCGTATGTGCTTAATTGTACAGACCACTTCGCCATTCGACCTGACATCTCTGGTTTTCTCATAACATTCTTAATAGGATAGTTAGTGCGTACAATTATAGTATGTGTTTCAAAATAGTGCCTTAATTTAATAGAAGCAGTTATCAAAGATAAAATTAACTTCTGTAAATGAGAATACCTGGTCTCGCATCTAAAAGTGTCTTACTTATATAGTAGATGGGTTGCCGACCACCATCTCGTTCGCCACCAAGACGCACTAACGGCGCCTTCGATCTTGCTGTAGATGTAAAGGTGTTCCTCCTCCTGGGGCTTGGCTAATAATGGAGGTATCGACAGTAAGTTTTGAGCTCTCAAAGGCTTCTTCATGTTGGTTCTCCCACCGGAACTTCTTGTTCTTCCTTAGGATGTCATAGAAAGGTTTGCATCGATCCGAGGATTTTTGATATGAACCTGGTGAGTGCGGCAATCTTTCCTGTCAATCTTTGGACGTCCTTGACAGATTGAGGTGACGACAGTTAATTATAGCACGTATCCGTTCGGGGCAACTTCAATGCCTCTTTTAGTAACCATGTAACCCAAAAACTTCCCCGCCTTCATTCCAAAGTTGCATTTAGTCGGATTAAGTTTCATATTGAAACAATCCAAGATGTCAAAGGCTTCGAGATAAGTTGCTTATGTGATCTTCGGCTTTCTTGGATTTTACTACAATGTCGTCAATATATACTTCCATTGTGTCCCCAATCCGATCTTTGAACATTTTGTTGACGAGCCTCGATATGTTGCTCCCGCATTTTTTAGTCCAAAAGGCATAGCAATATAACAATAAATACCGTTGGCGTTATGAAGGCGGTGTCTTCCTCGGTCGATGGTTCCATCTCGGATTTGCCGGAATCCCGAAGATGCATCCATGAAGGTGAGGAGCTCATGTCCGGATGTGGCATCAACTAACGAATCTATGTGAGTGCGTAGGGAAAGGGTCTTTTGGACGAGCTTTATTTAAGCTCGGTGAAGTCAACACGTACTCGCCATTTCCCATTCTTCTTCTCAACTACAAACCACATTTGATAACCATCTTGGATAATCTACCTCTCGGATCATGTTGGCTTTGAGTAAGCGCTCTACCTCTTCCTTGATGATCCGGTTTCTTGTTTCGCAAATTTTCTTCAAGTTTCTCGGTGCACCGTTTAAAACTAGGATCGATGTTAAGTTTGTGAGTGATGACATCTTTACCGATGCCGGTCATGTCATCATGTCTCCAAGCAAAACTCTTTACTCGCTTTTTAATAAGTCCACAAGCTTCTCTTCTATATCTCGATGGGATGTCACCGCCAATAAGTACCTTGATGTCCGGGTTGGAAGGGTCTAGCAATACTTCTTTCACATCGTTCTCCCTAGCTTCCAGACTTCACGTACTTTCCTCTCGTAATTGCTATGCTTGTTTTGGAGATGTCGACGCCTTCATTGAAGTTTTATAACATTCCTTGGCCACCTGCTGATCACTGTATATTTTGGCAACACCCCAAGGTGTTGGGAACTTCACACACTGATGGTAAGTGGAGGGGACAGCCTTCATCCCATGAATCCATGGTCTTCAAAGGATGACATTGTAGGATGTTGCACAATCAATTACACAGAACCGCTCCATGGTGTTGAGGCCCTTTGAGTATATTGGAAGCTTTATTTCCCCCACCGTTTCTTTGACTTCACCACTGAAGCCTACCAATACTGAGGATTTCTTGATGATCTTCGATTCTGGGATGTTCATTTCCTTGAGGGTTCTCAACATAATGAGATTGACAGAGCTACCCCCATCAACCAGGATACGCCGGATTGTACAATTGGCGATCTGCAAGGAAATAACTAGGCCGTCGTGATGGGGTTCCAGCAAGTTATCTCGATCACTCTCATCAAAGGTGATTAAATCATGGCAGGGTGTCGACATTCTTGGTTGTCTTTCTGGCCTCTCCTCTTTTGACTCCTTAGCATGTCGTTTTGCGGCAGAATAGGATGTGCCACATATTTCTGAGCCTCCACTAATGAAATTGATCACCTTTGTTGATGTTGGGGGAGAAGCTGGTCTCTCGACTTCATGAGGAGCTTCCGCACTTTCAGCCTTCTTCTTTTTGGATCCCAGCAACTCCTTAAGATGTCCCTTTGAGAGCAAGTAACTGATCTCCTTTCTTAGTGCGATGCAATCTTCAGTAACATGCCCAAAGTCTTCATGGTAAGTGCACCATTTTGATTTGTCACGCCATCCCGTAGGCTTATCCGTCTTCTTTGGCCATCTGGCTTTGTCCCCTAGGTTGCCCATTGCACAGAGTATACCTGAAATGTCAACAGAAAAACAATAATCAGAAATGTTAGGCACATTATCATTATCTTCATCCTCACCGTCTATTGAATTAATTTTGCTAGTATCAATTCTTGGGTAAGGATTGGAACGGTTGTTCCTGCGATGAGATGATTCGCCTTTCCCGTCGTGGTAGTCATATGTCGACGACTTGGACGAGGACTTTGATCTTCGGCAGCCTCATCTTCCTCCAATCGTATTGAATCTCAATGCCCCGCTTCCCGACTTCTTCCAATCGCTTACAAGGAGTCATCACCAAATCTTGATAATACTGTGAATCTTTCTTCAATCCCATTTTGAATGCTTCGTGGTCATTGACATGTCAAGATTGGGAATTTCCAAGACTTCCTTATTGAACCGGTGAACATAATCTTTTGGGAGTTTCATTAGGCCGTTGGGCCACATTGTAGAGATCACTTGTCGCCTTCTCAAATTGTCGACTACACGAGAATTGGTTATAGAACATGTTGATAAGCCGGGCGTATGAACCAATTGAACCTAGGGGCCGCCCGATCGCCCATTTGAGAGCCGGTCCAACCAAGGTCGATCCAAATCCTCTGCATAAGCAAGCCTCCCGAATTGAAGCGGAATATGGATTATGTCCATCTTCTCCGAGCAGCGAGCAACATGCTCCTATGGGTCTCGTGGTGCCGTCATACAACTTCATAGATGGAACATTGAAATGCTTCGGGATGTCGACATTTGCAATTCTTTGGGACAAACCGATATTGATTGTAGCAGCTTCCGAGACACCGGTTGGATTGGAGGAGTTATGCCGGCACGTTCATTATCGCCTCTACGAGATCCTGCATCTCTTTGGCTAGTGGGTTTCCTGCAAAAGGGTCAGCCATAGGAATACGATTGAAATTATTATTATTTAAAAGATTATTCAGCAAACCAGAGTTATCCGTGGTGGTTGTGACAGTGGTGTTGTCAATGAATAGAATGAACGGGGTGAATCCTGCTGAAGGTGGCGTCATTAGGGTGTCCCCGGGCAAGGATGTCAGCTGAGGAGTTTGAGGTGGACTATTCATTGGAATAAATTCATTCTGGAGCGTAGATCCTTCGGTGTTGTCGAAGTTGAGGTTCCTTGCACGCAATGGTGAGATGTTTTCAAGCCGCGAAGCGATGAGCTGTTGATCCTCTGCATTTTGACCATGGAATTGGCCAACACCTTGGAATTGCTATCTTGTTGATCCATCCTCTGATTCAACTTGGTTAGGATAGTCCGAATGTCAGCATCTACATTGGAAGAAGTCGCTTTCTTTTGTGGAGTCTTTGTAGGTTGAGTTTGCTGAGGTCCGGTCTGAGGAGGTGGCGGCAACAAGCTGGTTCTACCTCCTGACGTTGGAGTGACAGCGGTACCCTTGCCGGCGGCGGACACATTGGGAGGTGCAGACATGATGAATTCGCTCAGGAAATGATCTAAATAACCGATAAACCACGAGGCCCCTCGGTGGGCGCCAAATTGTTTTGGTAGAAAAAACAATAGTGTTGAATCTTAACTTTGACAAGTGTGTGGATTAAATAACAAGGAGGGGACTGTGGAATTCGACTAAATGGAACAAAGACAATAAAAGAAAGAATGATACCACGATTTGTTAACAAGGAAAACCTTAGAGGTGATAACCTCTTTGGAAAAAACCCCGGGAGTTAGGTCTCCAACCTTAAAAGTTTCACTATAGTAAATGAGTTACAACTGTGGAAGATGATGGAGAGAATTACAAGAGAGATGTGCGTAGAGTGTGTGAGAGTACGAGAGTATATGTTTTTCCATCTCCATCTCCCCTTAAATATAAGTAAGTTTGAATGGGTAAAAGTTGTTCCTACAATCTCGGGAATAGTCTTATCTTCTCCAACGTCCGTGAGACCAAGTCATCCTTGTCGTTGAAGATGTGTTGAACGTGCTAGAAAATATCCCGTATTCTTCTCTCTTATTCACTAGAAAATAATAATAATAAAGATATTAGGAAATATCAAATAAGTAAATATTAAAACGATACTTACAGTGGAGTAACATCTTGACATGCAGGAGCAACTGAAGAAGTCACCATGCTGAAAAATACCCACAACATACACATACTAGAACAAAAAGGTCAGTAAATGCCACCCATAGAGTTTAAACTATATATATATATATATATATATATATATATATATATATATATATATATATATATATATATATATATATATATATATACATATATATATATAAAATATACAATAATACACAGTGTTGCTGTCAGTGTTGGCAACACAGACGGCAACACTTGAAACAGCAGATTATAGAAAACACAAACCAAGAGATTTTTTCAAACTTGAAAATCTCTCATGGTCCAGGGCTTTAGTCAAAATATCAGCAAGTTGATGTTTGGTATCAATATGCTCTATTTGGATTAAGTCCTTTTCTACTAAATCTCTCAAAAAGTGATGGCGGATATCTATATGTTTAGTGCGAGAGTGTTGTACAGGGTTTTTGGAAATGTTTATGGCACTCAAATTGTCACAATACTTGGTCAAGATATTACTATCAAGACCGTAGTCATCAAGCATATGTTTCAACCATATCAAATGTGAACAACAACTCCCGGATGCTACATACTCGGATTCAGCAGTCGAGAGAGAGACACAGTTTTGCTTGCGACTGTACCACGACACAAGATTATTACCCAAGAAAAAACAACCCCCACTAGTGCTATTTCTATCAACTATATCCCCTGCCCAATCAGAGTCACTAAAACCAACCAAGTTGGTATTAGTGTCTTTGGTGAACCAGATTCCTAATTCACTAGTCTCGGACACATACTTAATGATTTTCTTGACAGCATTTAGGTGAGAAATTTTAGTAGCAGACTGATATCTAGCACACACACCTACACTGAACATAATATCGGGATGACTAGCAGTAAGATAAAGAAGACTACCTATCATGAATCTATATAGAGTTGGGTCAACATCCTCCCCAGCCTGATCTTTGGCTACTTTAAGGGATGATCCCATAGGTATTTTTGAACTCTTTGCACTCTCCAATCCAAATCTTTTCACCAGACTTTTTGCATACTTGCTCTGAGAGATAAAGATTCCATCATCTGACTGTTTTACCTGCAATCCTAAGAAATAATTAAGTTCACCTATCATGCTCATCTCAAAAGTTGATGCCATAGTGTAAGTACCCAAATCTGGCTCATGCCTTCCCATCTAAGTTTCCTAGCAGTTCTCCAAACTTTCATGAAGTTTAGGGGTAATTTGGGAAATTTTCAACACTTTTCGAGCAAGGAAGGACCTGCCAGGAATAATGAATCTGGACAGGACCTTGCTGGAAAGAGCCTTCTAGTCTGCCACCTTGCATGATTCTAGAAACAAGCTGAGTCGACAGCAAAAAATGCCATGCAGCCTCTTTTGCCAGCAAATAAAGCCACGCGGCCTTATTTCCATTGTTACCTCTTGTTTATCTTTATTTATTGTCATAAAGCTTTAATCTTTAGCAATGTAACTCCTTATTTTCCACTCCCCTACACAAATGACTCTATGGAGATCCTCTCCCTATGATGAACAAGATTCCACAAGTGACTTGTTCTAGGGATGATCTACCAAATGGGGATGTGATCCCCCTTTACATTTACGTATAAAAATGCAAAATTTATTTACTATATGTCATCCCCTTCCCTTGATCTAGTTTTTCCAAAGATTGTCCACCTAATGAGGTATTAAGGACATATGATAAGTCATGAAGATCATCCTTTTATATTATATTCTTAGATTAATGATACTCCTTATATTTTCATATTAAAAATGCAATCTTTATGTTAATATTGTCTCTCCCCATATCCCTAAAGTTGGAATCTTTCTCCAAGGATTGTCTAAAAAGTCTATTAATGCATAAAAGACATAGGATGAGCATAAAGATTCAATCTTTACATCACATTCCCCTAGTCCCATGGTTCTTGAGCATTTCATAGTAAGGATTAGTGTAAAGACTCCATCTTTACATCAATCCCATTACAAAAATGCCATAATCTTTGTCTCTTTAGAAATCAATGAGTTTTAGTCCCAAAATATCCGATAATCACTTGAGACAAACACAAAATGTCCCTAGGAAACACCATTGTCTCAAGATGTAGGATTGATGAACAAAGATTCATTATTTTTCTAAAAAGTCTCATTTTTTGACTTAAAAAAAAAGTCTCATTTTTTGACTTAAAAACAAGTTCTTTGATCACATTTGACTAAAATCTCCAAGGAAAGTTAGGTTAAAAATATACCAAGGCTCTCACGCCTATATTGGTTGATTAATCTGATGGGAGGGTAGATAGGTCCCGTAATGATGATCATAAGTTCAAAATGAGTATGGGATCAAAATCCCGAAAACACCAAAGTCCAAGGTATCCCGAACTAAAACCTTCTTAAAATGGTTCTTACGTTTGGATAATGAACTTGGCACATCCTTTCTCTTTTTTCAAATCACACACGCATACAAACAAGCACAAATTTTTGACCTTGGAAGACTTGCTTTTTGCAAGGCTCCTTGGGTGAACGCCAAACGTTCTTCCTAAGGAGTAACTTAACCTCTGAACCCTTTTTTTTCAAAGTTTTAAGGATAAATGTAAATGGCATGGAGACTCCGTTTTTCATAAATTTGGTGTCTTCAAACTGAGGTGAACTCGGCCCTTTTTTGTAAAAAGAAAAATGGGGCACATTCACACATAGCCTTCACAAAATTTTGCAAACAATTTTTAGATATGGATCCATAAACATGTAATAAACATAGATCTGAGCTCTGACAAGTTCTTTATTTTCTCTTAGAATAAATAATGTCCTATCGACTTCGCCTCTAACAAATCCACATTCAAGAATAAAACTTGTTAGACGCCCATACCATGCACGAGGAGCTTGTTTCAAGCCATATAAGGTTTTATCAAGTCTATATACATGGTCTGGGTGGTATGGGTCTTCAAACCCTTTAGGTTGCTCAACATAAATTTCTTTATCTAAGTACCCATTCAAGAAAGCCGCTTTAACATCCATTAGGTATAATGTGATTTTAAGATAGCAGGCTATAGCAAGAAGAAGTCTTATTGACTCAATTTTAGCCACAGGTGCAAAGGTCTCATCAAAGTCGATTTCTTCCACTTGTGTATAGCCTTGAGCCACAAGACGAGCTTTATTACGAACAATGTTACCCAATTCATCAGATTTGTTTTTGTAAATCCATTTAGTTCCAATTATATTTGTATGTAAAGGACGTGGAACTGAACACTAAACCTCGTTACGGGTAAATTGTTCAAGCTCTTATTGCATAGCTTATATCCAAAAGTTATCCTTTAAAGCCTCAATCACATTCTTAGGCTCAAGAGCAGAAACGAAACATGAGTGTTTTACCTTAGAGTATGTGGAGGACATACACACATACCTTGCCATATCTCTATAGTCCACTGATTCCTTATTTCTTGTTCGAACCCCTTCATTAACATCACCAATTACCTGAGTAATGGGATGGTAATTTCTAATTCTTGTTGGGGTTTCTAATTCTTGTTGGGGTTCTCTCTTGCTTTGTTGATACACCAATTCATCTTCTTCTTCTGAGTCACTATTTTCAGCCACGGTTCGGTCCTCCTATGTTGTCTCATGTGTTGCCGTTTCAGGGGAAACACTCGGGGCAACACCTGAATCTGTAGCTGTATTGTTTGCACCAGTTTCTGTTCCAGCCCGTTGTTCAACATCTTCCAGCAATGTCAGAGGTATATCTTCGGCTGGTTCTCCTGTAGCACTCAAGTAATCGTTAAATTCAATATTTACCGATTCTTGAATCACTTTTAACCTCGAATTATAGACTCGATAAGCATGACTATTTTGAGAGTAGCCGAGAAAGATAGCTTTGTCACTCTTTGAATCTAGTTTTCCTAAGTATTTTCGGTCATTTAAAATATAACATAAACACCCAAACACGAGGAAATAGTAAACTGTAGGTTTTTTTCCATATAAAATCTCATAGGGTGTCATAGTTGTACCGGTTCTTAAGAAAACTCTATTCGTAGTGTGACATGCTGTGTTTAATGCTTCGGTCCAAAAACCTTTAAAAATATTTCTAGCGATTAGCATAACACGAGCCATCTCCAACAAAGTCCTATTTTTCCTTTCAGCAACACCATTTTATTGTGGTGTTTTGGGTGCTGAAAATTCATGGTGTATCCCTTTTTTACTACAAAATGTAGAAAAGGAGATGTTTTCAAACTCTCGACCATGATCTGACCTTATACGAAAAATAGGTGAACAAAACATGTTTTTGATTTAAGAAAATTAGTGTTTAAATTTATCAAAAATTTCATATTTTTTTCTTAAAAAATAGATCCATGTAAACCTAGAAAAATCATCAGCTATAACATAAACATACTTCTTACCTCCCAAGCTTTCTACCTCAATAGGACCTATCAAGTCCATATGTAAAAGCTGAAAACAATGTGTTGTTCCTGAGTGTTGCTCATTGTGTTGTCCAACACTGTGAGCAACACGAGTCTGCTTACCTTTTTGGAAGTTACCACACAACATGGTGTCTTTGAGGTTTAATTTAGGGACACCTTTGACCGCATTGAGTTTGATAACTTTATCAAGATTCCTATAATGAGAATGACCTAACTTTTGATGCCATAATCTTATCTCATCAAGTTTCATCAAATTGCACACTTGTTTATTATCAACAAGGTAGCAATTATCACTCGATCATGTTCCAGTCATGACACAAAAATTAGTATTATCAAACACTTCACAGGTAATTTTATTGAATTTTACCTCTAAATTGTCATCACATAATTGACTAATGCTAATTAGATTAGCAAGTAGACCATCTACATGCAAGACATTTTTTAAAGGAGGAAAATCAACGACATCTAGAGTTCCTTTTCCTATGATGTCACTCTTGCCTCCACCTCCATAGGTTACTGAGCCTCCTTGAATAGGTTGGTATTCCGTTAAGAATGATCTTGTTCCCGTCATGTGACGTGAACAACCACTATCAAAGTACCAAGCACCTGAAACGTTAGTCCTTAAAGCAGTGTACACAACATAACATTTCAGTTTTTCTTTGGGTAACCAAGCCTTTTTTGAAATTTTGAACTTCTATCCTCCAGTGTTGTCTCGAGTTTTGCCATGAGATTTTGGCGACACTTGAGCCAACACTTGCAAACTGGACATTTTCTTTTGAAGAATAAAACAATCTAATTTTTTATGTCCAGGTTTGTGATAGCATTCACACTCAATGGTTTGATCAGAAGTATTACTAGAAGTACTACCCTTTTCCTTGACTTGTTCTTTTACAAAATGATTTTTAGTTTCAACATCAAACAAGGAAGAAGTAATATTTTCTAGTGATTCTTGGAACCCAAGACCAGCTTTAAGAGGCTTACTCAAGTTGAGTATTTCATCCAATTTGGATGAACTTGTGTTGAGTTTTTTGAAGGTTGATTCGGCTAGTTTGAGTTTGGCCTTGAGTTTATCAAGATCCGAATCCTTTCTAGTGAGTTGAACCTCTAGCCGAGTCAAGGAGTCTTTAAGATCATGATTTTCCTTTGTCAAGAAAATCACCATCTTGTTCTCCTTTTTCCATTCTACGAGGAGAGACTCATAGAGACTTTTTAATTCATTAATAAGCTCATCTTTGTTGAGCTCATCCTCTATAGACTCATCAGTATTGAAATCTACTGAACCATGCAGGCAAATATCATTAAAAGAATCATACCTGCTGAGTGTTGTGTCAAGTGTTGCCATTTTCTGGACAGCACTTGAGGCAACATTTTCTGAAGAAGTCACAAGTGTTGTGATAGGTGTTGTCACATTCTGGACAACACTTAAAGCAACACTTTCAGACAAAGGATGCTCCTCCACCGTGGCCATCATAGCCACTTGCTCGAGATTTTCATCCTTCTCCGTTCCTTCCTCCATCACTAAGAGACACCTACATATTTTTGCCCGCCTTTCTCAACGTATTAGCACATTCATTGGCATAATGACCCCAATCGAAACAAGCGTGACATTGAATAGATTCAATGTGTTTGGGGTCGGAATGGGACTTTTCCGAGGATGCACGTCTAGGTAAGGTGTCTTTTTGGTTCGGAGGAGGAACTCTTCTTGGCACAAAACTATGCGTTTTGGATTGTTGATCCTTAGCTTTCACCTGCACATTGTTAAATTTTCTAAGCATGAAATTGTATTTCTTTGCAAGTAAAGTTACACTAGTATTTTCATCTAACTCCCCGAAGGCTTCATCTTCATCATCCACACACGTGTCCGAAGATTTGACATTTAAGGCAATATTTTTTCCTTTTGAAGCCTCGGTTTGCTCATTGAGATTCATTTCAAAAAAATTCAAAATGCTCATCAAGGAGTTAATATCCATAGTTGAAAGATTATGGGCCTCTTCAATGGCCGAAACTTTAATATTAAAACGTTCGGAAATAGTACGAATAGCTTTTGAAACAAGTTGTTTATTTATAAAAGGTTCTCTTAATACTTGACAAGCATTTGAAATATCAATCAACTTTTCAAAATAAAAAGTAATATCTTTGTTTTCACCCATTCTTAATCTTTCAAATTTACTAGTGAGACCCCTAAGATTTATTTCTCGAACACTACCACCACCTTCACAAAATATTTGTAAGGTATCACAAGCATCTTTTGTAGTGGAACTATTTTGAATGAGTTTGAACATATGCATGTCAACCCATTCATAGATGGCATTTAGTGTCTTTTCATTGAAACTAGCAAGATTATTTTCTTCAATTGTCCATTCAGATTCAGGTTTGACTTGAACGTCACCATCTTCATCTGGAAGGAGTAATGGAAGAGAATAACCATTTAAAACAGATCGCCAAGCTCGAAGATCAATTGATTTGATATGCGAGCGAAGACGAATCTTCCAATAAGCATAATTTGATCCATCTAAAACCGGTAACCTCTTTTGATTAGGGTTAGCAGGATCATAAGCCATGACAAAAGGATCAAAACACTTAGTATATCAAGTGCTAGGCTCTGATACCAATTGAAATTGTCTATGGCTTAGCAAAAGTGAGACGAAACTCACAAGTGTTGTCCTTAGTGTCGGCAACACTAACAACAACACACACCAATTCGAAAACAACAAATAATAGAAATAATCTAATTGCAGCGGAAGTAAATAAAGACACACAAGAATTATAATTTTATCAAGTTATATAAATACTCCCTCCGTCCCACACCAGTGTGGACTTATTTTCTTTTTGGGACGTTCCACATTAGTGTGAACTGTCCAAAATGGCAAAGAATCTTTACTATTTCACCAACTCATTCTTTCTCCTACTTTACTTTTAAATTCACAACATTCTCTCTCCTAACTCTTCCTCCCACTCATTCTCTCTTCTATTTAATTTTTCATACTCACAAACACCTCCTTCACCTATTTCTCTCTCCTACTTTTTCTTAATTTCTGTGCCAAAAAAAATGGTCCACACTGGTGTGGGACGGAGGGAGTATATAACTTGATGAGTGCCAGGAGGGTAAGACCTTTCTATATATAATATTTAAATACAAGGTCGAAAAGTTCCCTTAATGATAAATAATCATTAACTGAAGGAACAACAAATGTAGAACTCTCTCTGAATACTAACACTCAAAACCTCACGAAAATATAAAGATATACTCCCTCCGTCCCACGTAAGTGTGGATTTATTTCCATTTTGGGATGTCCCACATTAGTGTGGACTGTCCAAAATGGCAAAGAATATTCACTATTCCACCCACTTATTCTTTCTCCTACTTCACTTTTACACTCACAACATTCTCTCTCCTAACTATTTCTCCCACTCATTCTCTCTCCTATTTAATTTTTCATACTCACAAACACCTCCTCCACCTATTTCTCTCTCCTACTTTTTCTTAATTTCCACACCCAAAAAGTTGGTCCACAGTTACGTGGGACGGAGGGAGTATGTGAAACTCTCGAGTGTTGGACAAAGTGTTGCCAACACTGAATGGCAACACTGAAGAGCAGAATTCTTTCTTGTGTAGATTTCTGTCTTCTGAATTGGATAATCACTAAAGCTGATCGACTGCACTATATATATGCACTATATATAGGCCTCTATGGAGCCTACTCAAAATAACCAGCTAAACAGCCTTGAGTTGTTTCCTCATTTAGCTCCATTCGCCCCATTTGTAGAAGACTTGGTCTTCATGGCTTCTCATGCTTGTACACCTGTGCTGTAGATACCTTGTATTCTATCCTTATCTCCCCCTGAATAGCTAACCAATAACTCTATTACTTGATCACCAATTTTACATATAAACAATGTGTTTATATGTAACTTTTCTTCATCACTTCGAAGTTCATGCTTGGGCATCTTCTGTTGACCTGTTCAAGCTCACAAATAGCAGACTAACAACTGATATATAAACATTAATTTACACGTTATTATTTGTGAAAAATACAGTAACTATTCTGGTGTTGCCAAATTTCAAATGGCAACACCAGTGACAACACTGATTTGTAACACAAGGGACAACATACATGGCAACACATGTTCTAACATTTACAAATATCGTATTCTTAAAAAAAAATCGAGTAATATACTCCCTCCGTCCCGCTATAAACCGCACACTTTTCTTTTTGGGCGTCCCATTACAAACCGCACACTCCCAAAAAGGAAACTTTATATTAATAAAATATTCACCCTACTCCACTCATTCTCTCTTCTACATTATTTTAATACTCACAACACCATTATAATTTACTATTCCCTCCATTCATTCTCTCTCCTATTTTACTTTTACACTCACAATATTTTATTAAAATATCATATTCCTTAATTCCCGCACAAACAGTGTTAGTGCGAATATTAGCGGGACGGAGGGAGTATTACGTAAAGTGAATTTTGGATAACATTAACAAGTCACCAATATCAAACATCAAACATCAAACAATATTTACTAAACTAGCTTGAGACTTGAGGATGTTTGATATAGATTGGGATGTTACTCCCTCTGTCTCGGCCCAAAATGTCCCAATTTTTTTTTTGGTGTTTTATTTAAAATGTCTCAATTCAAAAATTCAAAAAAGGAAATTTTTTATTACTTTTTTATTTGTGGGACTCACTTGTCGTACTCACAATAAATATTCACTAACTATTCCCTACCACACTTTCTCTTTTCTACATCACTTTCATACTCACAACATTTATTTTACTATACACTTTTTACATTATACAGTATATATTTATTCCTTAAATTTTGTGCCGAACCTATTTTGAGACAATTATATTGGGAAGGAGGGAGTATTAATTTTTTTAGAAAAGATTGGGATATTTTAATTACATCATAGGAGTGAGAAATTATAAGGACGTACGGATATGGGTAACTATGGAGTACTACTAAGAAGTACAATTCCGTATTTACGTAACAAACTATTCCTATACTCTTCCATTCCCGTCTAGTCTAGTGTAAATCAAAATGTTGGACATATCGATTAAAGAAAAATAAGAGAAAATGTTGTGAATGTAAAAGTAAAATAGAAAAGAGAATGAGTGGAAGGAATAGTTAGGAGAGAAAATGTTGTGAGTGTAAAAGTAAAATAGGAGAGAGAATGAATGGGGTAAATAGTGAAGATTCCCTTCCATTTTTGGGTAGTTTACACTCGACTAAAACGGATCAAAAGGGAAATAAGTGTACACTCGACTGGAACGGAGGGAGTATTTTGTATTTTGTTCAAAGTTGTTGGGCATTATTATTAGAGATGATATGGGAATTATTTGAAGTTTTGATTTGATTCAAGGTTAAACGGTTCATTAACAATTTGTTTATAATATTTTTAGGATTTACAACAATTTTTGTACACGGGATGAGTCTTCATTTTGTGTGAAGTCTCGCTAAATGTTTTCATTACAATTAATTATTGATTGTTTTTTTTTTGTGCACGGGAGAGTCTTCAGTTTGTGTGAAATGCCGTCTCCCTAAATGTTTTCATTGCAATTTTTTTTTAAGCAAACAACACATAATTGCATTAATAAATTTCAATAAGGCGTCGCTTCGCAATTGTCGAAGGCTCGTCCGAAATATAATGTTTACAATTAAAATATAAACATGAATAGTATAGCCAAAATCTAGGGAGAAACGCGTTTCTCCATAAGTTATGGAGAAACGGGTCCCGACTTGTCGCGCGACAATGAACTGGATATCTAGAACCTTATGAAAGTGATATCCAGAAACCTTCAAATGAATATCCGTAAACCTTCAAAATATTTCGGATATTCATTTGATGGTTTCGGATATACATTCGAAGGTTTCGGATATCCAGAACCTTCAATAGCAATTTCTGGATATGCCCTAACACATTTACGTCGATATGCACTCTAACAGCTTCTCGGATATACATTTCACATGCTTCGGATATGCACCTAATGGGGCTGATATCAAACCCAAAGCTTCTGAATATCCAGAAGCTTTGGTCTTGGTCTTGGATTTTTTTTTTCTGGATATCAAATGCAAAGCTTCTGGCTATTAAAAACACGTTTCTCCATAGTTATGGAGAAACGCATTTCTCAGCAGACCTACTCCAATAGTATAACACATCTCGAATACTGACAGTCAACCTCGAACCAAATCTCCAATGGATATCCTTGAAAACTATAATATGTGATACACAAATGCTTCTCCAATTAAAAATTGAACACGACTCAGCACTGACCTTTAGTAAACCCCCGCACGGTAAAAATATGATTTTGAAAACACGAGAAAGAAATGCATTTGAGTCGACAGTAAATGTGCAAGCAAACATCTCAATCATTGCAACAAGAGAAAATATCAAAATCATTATAAGGCTCTTAACACATCGGAGAAAAGTCAAAGACTTCTAACATAAGGGAGAAGGCGAAGGCTCCCAAGAAAAATAAGAAGGGAAAGGCTCCCAACAAAATGGAGAAAACATATAATAAAATGAGAAGTAAGACACTATGATTTATTCAACACTTTAACAAGATAAAGCAACAAAAAACAACAAATTTAGAAATTAATCACTAAATTTTGTTTTATAAATTGACAAAAATACAATTAATAAATGCAAAATTTGAAATTTTACAAATCAATCAATTCAAGGAAAGAAGAGGAAATGAAAGAAGGCAAAGGAAGATTGAAGAAAAGGAAGAAGATAACGGAAACAGACACCTGATGTTGCCATCCCAAACTAACAGTTGCACAGGAACTGAAGACAAAAGGATACTCCGGCGGCTTTCTTCTTCGTCTGGTCGCCTACACACATGCAAACACGTAAATTAGGCCGGGGATGGTTTCGGCGAAACCCCTCCGGCGTGAGAGTAAGGTTATTAGGTCACGAAAATGGTAATAGCAATGGAAACCCTAGAGAGAGAGCTTAGAGAGTAGAGAGAGAGTACATACCATGCAAATGAACACTATTCATCCTTTTATACTCCCAAGCCCCCATATACCTTGCACATGGGGGAGGACACTTGTCAATCATCCATTTAGAGTCCTCAACCAACTCCAAGTTAGTGGGATTATACTATTCTCCTTGTCACATCAATCATCCATCACGGGCGGCTAGGGTTAAAAACGCAGGTGCCAACCAGAACGTAGCCCAGGAACGCCCAACTACACATGTTGCTAAGGCGGCAAACCAGGGGAAATATGCGATTTCTACATGTCACCCTAAGCCAGGTACCCCACAGGAGGCGGGCTCCCCCTCCTATGTCTAATCACAAGGAATTATCGACATCACACCACGTTTCTCGCGTAACCTTATTTCTTACTCAGTCATACTCCCACGCACCATCTTATTCTTGTCGCATGTTTGCCCTATGTTGCCTCGGCTGCCAATATCGCCTCGACTGCCTATGTCGCACCAACGTTACGAACCCACTTGCAGAGTTTGGATCATGCAGGCCCGGTCCATACCTAGCTATTGGGCCTAACCCTAGTGATTGGGCCCAATCCATTTTCCACAATCGTATCAGAAGCCCCCAAGTTCAAGGCCTGGACTATTTATGGTCCAGGCGAGAACTTTCACAGTCGCCTATGGTTTTTGCCATTTTACGCCCCTTTTGGCGAGAAGTCAGCCTCTCATGACACCTGCGTCACACGTGTCACCTCGGGGCTGATCGGATTGGGTGGTTAGGCAGCGCCATACGCCCCCCTAGAATTTCGTGTCGTCTTATTAAATTAACTCCAGCAATAATGGGGGGGACTTTCAAAATTTGAACTCTTATTAAATATGCCTTGGAAACATCCCAAAAACCTTTCCCCTTCCGTTTCCTGGAACTCCAAGATTACTCAATCATTTTCATTCTCATTCCATTATTCACTATTCTCCTACTCTACTGAGACCACCGACGACCCAATTTTCGGCGACTGCTTTTTCCTTATTCCGTCCGTTTTTACCGTTCAGTTTACTCTTAAACGTGTCTCCCTCCTTCCTAGCTACGTTGCACTTCAATCTCCAGCTGATTTGGAGCATTTTCGGAGGAAACCAGTAGTTTTCAAGACTTTCCTACCGTTCTCCGGCCTATCTTCAAGCTTTTGCTCTTTTCTGCAAATTCCCAGGTACCAGTTCAAAATCCCTTGAATTCTCGCTTAAATTCTCGCATTTTCCTATCTCGCATGCTATGGCTAGGACCAAGTCCTGCTCTAAGGCCGTTAGGTTTGGCCAAAATAAGAGAAGTGGGGGGTTTTACAGAATGGATATGGGGGTATGGGCTCGAATCTCGCGCGAGGATCTCAACTTTATGCTTATGCGACATGGAGCGGATGTCGCCATACTAAACACCTTAGAAATTAGGGGTCCCCCTTTCTTGCACAAATCCACTCCTATGAAAACTTTTTTCACAACTAATGAACTTTGTACTCATATCTGCGACTTCTACCTCCCTTTCTCTGAAACTGAATTTTCTGACACTGACTATCTCGCAGCCCTCAATTTATATAGTTGTCACTTCTATAAACAGGTGCTGTCAAGCTCTAGTGATAGGAGCGACATGTCTTCATCCAACTCTATATCAAATCATGACGTGTCGGACACCTTGGCGGCTGAGACTTCGTTACCCCCCCATCTCGCAGGGTTCCTCTAATCCTGATGTCACTGGAGCCAGTAGCTCCTCTTCTATGGATTTCCAAACCTCCTATCATGTTAAGGACGGTATCAACCACGACCTTTACCACATAGAACCTTATGTAGGCGACTTTTCTCTTGCCGCTATGTGACATAAAACCGATGGCATCATTGTCTATCCCTCCCAACTGGATACTGGCCTCAGGATTCCCATTGACCCTTTTATTGTCGCCGTCCTGTATAAAGCCCATGACGCCATCGTTGATCTCCACCCTAACGCAATTAGGGTTCTTACTAGCTATTTAGTGATATGTAGGCCTTAAGACAGGAACCCTCTCTCCCTCTACTTGTTCATTTATTCGATGGTTACACAGCTGTGTCTCAGCGAGAAGGCGTCATCGATAATCGCCTCTCCATTAAGTATAAAAAACCCAAACTCTTGACTCCTTTGCCCCGAAAAGTTCACAATTGGCAATCTAATCCCCTTTTTGTTACATCTCGCGTGGGCTGGACCCATCCATACGACCTTGGAGACATCAATCCGAAAATTGAAACCCGTAAAGCCTTAGTTTCTGGCGACACCAGACTGAAAAATAAGATTTTTAAAGTTCTCGCCGATGCCACCGACACGGGCCTGGCGTTATTCTCATGGCAAGATATTTTATCCTGCCCTTCATTACTTCGACAAGTTGGCCTCCCTGATTTCACCTGCCATGACAGTGAACCTCGCATATCCATTGTTCAACCTGATCCCTATCCTGGCTGGGACCTTCATTCGGGAAACTGTTTTGCTTCTGAGTGTGGACCTTGCCAATTGAAAGGTCGCTGCTGTAAAGCTATGTATGACGTGTTAAGTATGTTTCTCGCCTCTATCTTTGTTTCATACTTTGTCTCTCTTCACTTTCTTTCTACTAATTGTTTGTCATTTTTGATTCAGAATTCAGACTCATGGATGTGTCAGATAGGCGTGCTGCTGCCTCAAGTTCTGATAGTCGCCGTAAGCGACTTGCTGATTCTCGCCAAACTGATCTGCTACAGACTGTTGAACTGGAAATTCCTATTTCCTTACATGGGGATGACTCCGAGGCCATTGCTTGCGAGAAAGCTTCCATTGCCGCTGAGAAGGCCGCTGGACATGCCAAGAAAACTAGCAGAGCAAAAACTCCTATGCGGTCTTCCACACTTGCTCTAAGAGATGAAGATATGGTTGAAGAAGAGGATCTCGAAAAAGAAGCTGACGCCGCCACTAAGGACGTCGAGCCTATCTCGCCCACTGCTTCCCCCAAACCAATTGGTTCCTTCCGACAAGGATGGTTTGTACGACTTGAGCGTGGAGATCGCCTCTGTTCCTAACTTGACTGGTCTTGACATTTATTCCCGCGACCCCACTCATAGCATAATTGGTGCCGGCATCATTGAACGCGCAGGCGACAAAGCAGTCATAGCTGAAGTTGTGGAGCAAGATACTGATCTGTCTCTAAACTTTGCCGGCCTTCAAATCTGCGGGGTAAGGATTGTCGCTTCTTATTTTAGCTAGGCCTTTCATTTTCTTTTTTAATCATTTTTTCTTTTCTAATAATCTCTGCAGATCACTAGTGCATTGCATGGGTTAAGGAACAAATGTCAACGTTTGATTCGCGATTCAGAGAAGCTCTAGAAAGCTCGCAAGCGGGCTTTGGGTGAGAAAGATAAGTACAAAAGTAAGTGCGTTGACATGGAGAAAGATTTGGTGGCTTCCCAAGCGGAAAAATTGAAAATGGCTGAAGCGCTCAAGGCCAGCGAGAACAAAAAGAAAGAATTGAATGACGAGATCTCTTCCTTGAAGCTAAGATAATAAGAGAAGATCAAGGCCCTAGAGGCTGAGAACTTGGCTAAGGTGGCTTTGAATGCCGAACTGATTAAGGAGTTCTCTGACAACAAAGTGAAGGTGGAAACAGACGCTATGGACATGTCTGATAAGGCTCTTCTGCACGCCATGCGAGCAGCAGCTGCGAGCTCTGGGGAGATTCCAGCCATCACTGCTGAGCTTCTCGCCAAATGGGGGTCTGAGCAGATTTATAGTGATTTTTGTCGGCAAGGCCACTCCATTGTTCCATATGAAGAGGGCGAGCTTCGTGCCTTGGCAGTAGAAGACAAACTTTTGGGCAAACCAACCTGGGTGCCTCCCCTAGTAGCCGCCAATGATGCTCTGACTTTGTGGGTAAACTTAATCGAAGAGAAGGACAAAGCTCTCAAAACCGTCAAAGATGCTGCCAGAGAAGCCATTCGCGCTGCTAAAGCTGCTGCTGGCGGGAATCAGGCTTCTACTTCTTGATAACTTTGATTTCACTTTAAAACAATCTTAATTCTGGTTTGTATTAAACAATATACTTTTCCGTTCTTAAACTTTAGTTTTTCTGCTTTTGGATGTCGCGGTTTGCGACTTAACATTTAAACTCTTTTGGGGAAATCGCCGTATGCGGTTTATGCATAGTACTTTCTTTCAGATGTCGCGATTTGCGAATTAATCTTAACTTTATTTTCCGTTTCTATGCATGGTTTCTTTAACATTTGCTCTACTACAGCTTGGATGTCGCGATTAGCGACTTCGCTTTTACTTTAACTTTCTTTCAAAAATGCTCCTTTAAAGCCTGACATGGTTACCTGAATGTCGCGGTGCGACTTCAACTCTGTGCATTATCTTTCTCGAATGTCATTACTCTGCTTAATGTAATTTGCTTTAAATTCTACCTTTAATATGTCGCCATTTTTGCTTCGATAGTTTATCGAAGACTCCTTTCCCAAAACTTATCTATATACATACTACTCCCTTCAAAAGAGTGAGGCTTGTCTTTAGGCAGCCTTACTCCATTGTTAGGGTCTTATACGACAAACATTGCGCGGCCAATCTTTTGTGGCCGAAATCATTCTTTAATTAACATGTGATAGACCAGTTTCTAGCTGGTGACAACCGCTTTACATATAAATCGCGACAACCAAAACTGGCTTACTTTTTCATTCACTTTCCACTTTGTGCCTTACGGCCAAATCACTTACGTGCCTGGCCCCTTTAAGCCCGGTCTTTCTCGCCTGATCACTGCCAGGACTTTATCACCGTGACCTACCCAACTTAGTTCTTGCCGGGAACTATCCGGTCTAGCATTTTATCAACTTTGTCTCACAAGCAGTTCGGGATGCGAGCCCTCCTGACAGTTCGAGATGTAAGCCCTTCGGACAGTTCAGGATGTAAGACCTTCGGACAGTTCGGGATGTAAGCCCTTCGGACAGTTCGGATTGTAAGCCCTTTTTTTTCGACCTTGGCGGCAGCCTTCCCTTGCCTCCCTCTTCACGCTTTTAGCAGCGACCCTCATGGCCGCCATCTTCAAGCTTTAGCGGCAACCCTCATGGCCGTCATCTTCAAGATTTAGCGGCAACCCTCAAGGCCACCATCTTCAAGCTTTAGCGGCAACCCTCATGGCCACCATCTTCAAGCTTTAGCGGCAACCCTCATGGCCGTCATCTTCAAGCTTTAGCTACAACCCTAATGGCCGCCATCTTCAAGCTTTAGCGGCAACCCTCATGGCCGTCATCTTCAAGCTTTAGCGGCAACCCTCATGGCCGTCATATTCAAGCTTTAGCGGCAACCCTCATGGCCACCATCTTCAAGCTTTACTTCCGATCCTTGTCCATTCGTCTGTCAATCCATGAAAGAAAAGATAGCATCGTCAGAATTTCACAAGTATACCATCTCGCTACAAAACATGTTGATAGAACATCTCGCCACCATTTCTATCATATATACAAATTACATGCCACCAGATCACCAAATTTTACATAACTTTTTCTCCAAACGCGACAATCAAAATGAATAAATTACAAGAAAAAGTTATATAACTTTTGCTATCTAGGGAAGCAATCAAAACGGAACCGAGGCCACTGCGGCTTCATTGGTAAAACTGTTTGAGATGGTCAACACTCCAAGCATTCTTCAACTCTTCCCCATCCTGCCTTCTCAACCTGTAAGTCCCTTCTCGCACAACCTTCGATACCTGGAATGGGCCTTCCCACTTCTCATTCAGCTTGGTGTACCCCGGCTTGGCTCCAGTTGCCTCCACACTCCTCAGAACCCAATCTCCGACAATAAAAGATCTTTTGTTAACCCGCTTGTCGTGCTGGGCTTTCATCCTTTGCTTGTAATTAATCATCTTCATTCTCGCATACATCCTCTTTTCGTCAATCAAATCCAGATCATTGCACCGCCTTTGCCCGTTTCTCGCTTCATCATAGCAGGCCACCCTATAAGTCACCAATGCCATCTTGGCAGGCGCCATTGCCTCCGATCCATAAGTAAGGGCAAATGCGGTTTCTCCAGTTGAGCTCTTGACCGTTGTTCTCACATGCCATAAAGCTGTTGGCAACTCCTCCAGCCAAGCTCCACCTTTTCCTTCCAAATTCTTGCGCGAGGCGACAATGAATTGTTTGTTTGCCGCTTCATCCTGCCCATTACACTGCGGCCTGTAAACTGCCGACATCCAATGTTTGACATTCACCCTCGCACATTCCGCTGAAAATTTCTTTCCGAAATGGGTACCATGATCTGAAATGATTGCTCTAGGAACCACATATCTACACCAAATATTCTCTTGTACAAACTTGATCACCTGGTCCTCACTGATTGTCGCCAAAGCTTTTGCCTCTGTCCATTTCGTAAATTAATCCACGGCGACAACCACGTGATGACAACCACCTTTGGCTTTCAGAAAAGGTCCTATCAAGTCAATCCCCCACATGTCGAAAGGCCAAGTCGGCACTATAGGGGTCTGCTCTGTAGCCGGCCGCCGGGGAATATTACCGAACCTCTGACATTTCTCGCACTTCTTGACATACATCTCGGCATCTTTTCTCAAACTCGGCCAATAATACCCGTGAAACAAAACTTTATCTGCAAGGGTTCTCGCTCCAGGATGGCTGCCACATATACCCTCGTGAATTTCAAACAACACCCTCTGCACCATGCCTGGTTCAACACACCTCATTAACGGCTTTGAGAAAGATTTTCTGTACATCACGCCATCTTGGACTGTAAATCGCGGGGAGGTTACTTTTATTAATCTCGCTTTCTCTTCATCTGGCGGCAACTCTTCCTTTTCCAAAAAATCTTTCATCTCCACCACCCAACTCTTCTCGGCCTCGACAATCTCCAAAACAAGCGGCCTATTGATTGCCAGCATCTCAACATATTCAATCAAAGGCTCATTAACCGAGCTTTGCCCTTCTGATCCCGCCGACCTACTCAAGGAATCTGCCCGTGAATTCTCAGCTCGGTTTATCTGCACTAACTCCCAGAATTCGAACCCCTTCAAAATGCCTCTCGCTAAGTTACAATACTTCACCAAAATCGAGTTCAAAACTCCATATTTGCCCTTTACTTGATTGACAATCAACTGGGAATCAGAATGGATTACGATCTTGGTCAGCCCAATGTCTCTCGCCAATTCTACCCCGGCAATCAATGCCTCATACTCAGCCTGGTTATTTGAAAGATTAAACTTGCATCGCAGCGCCTTCTCATACTTAACCTCCTCATCAGGCGAGATCACAGTGATTCCCGCCCCACCCTTATCTTTGGAAGAAGAGCCATCCACATGTCAACAATCAGGCGGCCTTTCCTTTTCTTCAATCAAACTTGGCCCAACTTTCTTCTCTGCCCTTTTCTTAACCGCATCTTCCCCCATCTTAGCCTGAGATCTCGTAAAAGATGTTTCCACAATGAAATCAGCCAATGCCTGAGCCTTAATCGCCCGGCGAGATTCATATCTCAAATCAAATTCAGTCAATTCAATAGACCATTTCAACAGCCTTCCTGTGGCATCTGGCCGTTGCAAAAATTTTCTTAAGGGGGCATCACTCAATACGACAATGGTGTGCGCGACAAAGTAAGCTCTTAGTTTTCGCGCTGCAACCACCAAAGTGTATGCCAGCTTCTCGGCATTAGAGTACCTTGCTTCAATATCGCTCAATGCCTTTGACACATAGTAAATCGGCCTCTGACCACCCCCCTCTTCTCTCACTAAAACTGCGGCCACTGCAAAGTCTGAAGCCGCCAAATATACAAACAGCTCCTCTCCCTCAATGGGACTACACAACAGAGGCGGCTTCCCCAGATAAGTCTTCATTTGCTCGAAATCGGCATCACACTCATCATCCCAAACAAAACTCTTCACACCTTTCAAAACCTTGAAAAACGGCAAACACTTTTTCGCCAGTTTAGAAATGAATCTCCCCAGAGCAATGATCCTCCCATTCAGCCTCTAAATCTCGTGAATCGACTTGGGAGGCGACATATCCAATAGAGCCTGATTTTTTTCGGGATTGGCCTCGATCCTGCGCCTGTTTACCAAAAGGCCCAAAAAAATTCCCGCCGTAACCCCAAACGTGCACTTGCTGGGGTTCAACTTCATCGAGTTCCTCCTCAAGTTCTCAAACGTCTCAGCAAGATCCAAAACATGATCATACTCTCTAGTCTTTATCACTATGTCATCAATGTATACCTCTAGATTCCGCCCAATCTGTGACTTAAAAACGTCATTCACCATCCTTTGATATGTCACCCCAGCATTCTTCAAGCCAAACGGCATCATCCTGTAACAAAAGTTACCCTTCGGCGTTCGAAAAGCCGTCTTCGCCTTATCCTCCTCGGCCATTTTAATTTGATGGTAATCTGAATACGCGTCAATGAAACTGAAAACTCGATGGCCGGCAATCGAATCAGCCAACTTGTCAATCTTCGGAAGCGGGTAGCAATCTTTGGGGCAGGTGGTATTCAAATCTGTGAAACCGATGCACATCCTCCACTTCTTAGTCGATTTCAATACCATAACTGGGCACGCCAACCAAACAAGATACTGTATTTTCTCTATGATTCCCGCCTTCAACAATTTATCCACTTCCTCCAAGACCGCCTTCTCTTTCTCCGGCGACAAGTGCCTAACCTTTTGCTTAAATGGTTCAAGATTGGGGTCGGCGTTCAAACAATGCAGGGCGATATTATCATCAATGCCCCTCATATCTTCAGGCTGCCACGCAAACACATCCAAATTCTCCTTCAAAAATTCAACCAAACGTTCTCGCTCGTCCCGGAACAGCTGCTTTCCAATCTTGACCTTTTGCTCTGGGAAATAACAATTGATTTCTACCTCTTCCAACTCCTCATCTGCCTGAATCTCAGGCTCATCTTGCGTCTGTAAGGTTTCAATCTCAATTCTTTTCTGCTTCTTGCTCGCTTGTCCCTTGGCAGGAATCACCTTTCTTGAGTCAGCGAACACATTTCCAGTAGGTCGCCCCTCACTATCCTCAACTTCCACACTTTCACAATCCTCCTCCGAATCATCGACAATCTCTTCCATCACAATCTCTTCGATTCTCGGCTCACCCATCTCAACGAACTGAACCACTATAGCATAGCTCAAGCTCGGTGCCACATTCACAACTTCTATACCCACATTAATCTCTCCTGCGACATCCTGCTCAGCACTCACTTGCTCAGGTTCTCGCACAATAATCATTTCCCTTTCTCGCACATTCTTAGATCCAACCATTCTGTCCTCAGGTACTTCACTAGCAACTTCAATAATCCCAACCTCTACATTCTCTGGGGCCCTACTCGCCTCTGCGACAACCATAGCCGTGCCGTTCCTCATGCTTTCAGTTACCACCCAGTCAGTCTCGGGCTCAACCACCTCAATCACATTTATCCTCAGCTGGCGAGAATCAGATTTTATCGTTAATGAACTGGTGGATGCCCCCTTGGCCTTCATCATCTCCTTTTTTCTTTCTCGCCACTGTAATCGCCTCACTTTTTAAGCAACCCATGCCCCTGAAAGTCGGATACTTCACCCTTTGATGCGGGATGGACAACACCATTTCAAAGCTCAGCATGAAAGGGATCCCGACTATTGTGTTGTAGGGGGAGACTAAGTCAATCACTATGAATTCTACATTCTCACTTCTTGCCTTCTCACCCTCGCCAATCTCTACCTTCAACATGATTGCCCCCTTCACCTTGACCGAATGATTTGTGAATCCCTCCAAAAATCCCTTATAAGGTACCAAGTTCCCGTCAGTGTAATTCATCCTCTTGAAAGCATCATAATACAAGACATTCTGACTAGCTCCTGAATCCACCATCACCCTTTGAACTATGTTGTTTCCAGGACAAATGGTTATAATCACTGGTTGGCTCCCATGACTCTTTGTCGCTGCGAACTCGCTTCTCGAAAAAAGGATCACCCTGTCCTCGCTAGCGACAAACTGAGGGATATCGAAACTGTGCAACAACATCATAATTTGATTATCCAACTGGGCCACGCTGGGCAATTAATCTTGAATGACATCAACCACATTTCGATCCCAATTTCTCTCCTGCCTGACCCCTTCATCTCGCCTTGTATTTCGCTCTAGATACAACTTAAACTCGCCTTTATTAATTTTTCCCTGAATTACCCTTCTTAAATTATAACAATCCTCCGTCACATGACCCTTGTCCTTGTGGTACTCGCAATAACTACTTTGACCCCTGGCCATATAAGTTCCCTCCTTAATGGCAAAAGGCTCAGACAAATCCTCCTTCCTCAAAATCTCGCTAATGGTGGTATTCATCCTGTCGAACTTGAAAACCTTCCTCTGATTCTGTCCCGCAACCCAGCTGCCACCACTTCCTCCAGCACGATTCCCGTTGCGGCCTCCTTGACCACCTCTATTCTCTTCCTTCACAACATCAATTCTCTCCTTTGCATTCTTCTTACCAGTACCGATTGCCGCGTGGGCGATCTTAACTTCCGGCTCCTTACCACCGCTACAGAATCCTCTAACCCTTTCATACAGCTCACCCGTCGTCTTCGGCAATCTCATGCAAAATTCCTGCTTGAAATGCCCAGGCAACAAACTTGCATTGTACAACATAATAATCTCGCCTTGGCTAACATCAGCAATCCGATTTGCGACACCCATAAACCTGTAAGTAAAGATCGATATCTCTTCCCCTTCCTGCTACTTTAGGCTACATAGCTCAGTCTTTTGCACGGGCTGCGCTCCCGACCCACTGAACCTCGCCAAAAACTTCACCTTAAGATCTTGATAACCGAGAATCGATTTCGCTGGCTGGTCCAAAAACCACTCTAAGGCATGATCAACAAGAGTGCTCGCAAACGCCTTACATATCACGGCTTCATTTTCAGTCAATAGCGACAAAGTAACCTCAAACCCTCCAATATGAGTGTTAGCTCTAGAACTCCCTGAATAACTTGGCAAATTTGGCATACGAAATGACGGATCAGGGGCGGCAATCTGAATATTCTTTGCAAACGGATCCAAGTAAGAGCCTTTCGCTTCAGCGGGCTTGGTTCCCGCCTTCAACTCTTTAATCTTCTACGCCATCTCTGCCATCTCGGATTTCCATTTATCATACTCGTCTTTCTTAGCCTTCTCCAATTCAGCGGCTTTAGCCATCTCTGCGGCTTTCAAAGCCACTGCAATCTTAATCGCCTGCACAATCTTCTCAGCTTCTGCGGCTTTCTCCACATCTTCTCTTTCTTTATCCATGTCTCTCCTTTCATGTCGCCTGCGATCTCTATCGTGTGGCGACCTTTCCTCCCGACGGGCTCTCTCAGAATGCCTCGACCGGTGCGACCTCTCCTCTTCATAGATCCCATCATCCGAATACTTTGAACGACTAGGCTAGTAATCCTTATCTGCAGTCGATCCTTCGTCACTTTCATACTCGTAATAATACGACTCTTCACGCGAGTTCCCAGATTTGTGATATATTTTCCTCCTCCTTCCTTCTTCGTGATCTGGATGCTTTCTCTTGACCGCAGCACCCTCAGATCTCGCCTTGGTAACATCTCGCCGTCTATGATCTCGGACTTTATCCGCATATCCCTCGCCCGCCTGTCATCTCTCTTCACCACACTCTGGCTGGCATCTATCTCTTCTCCCAAGGCTTGCCTAGAAATCCCAGCCGACACCTCAGGCAGGATTTTAGTGGGTGCCTGACTTATTTCTCTCAGCCGCTGATTATTCTCGAAAACTTTCAACATCAACTCATTGTCTTTCCTCAACTGGTCGGCCTTCGCTCTTGCCTCATCAGTCTTCGAAGGAGTGGGATTCTGCTCACCAGCCTTTCCCTTACTCTTTTCAACTCGCTCCCTCTCTTCCCGCCTCCGGGCACTCCTGATTTCCGAATCAGTCTCAGAAGTGTGTGCCTCGCCATCCCGCACAGAACCCGATCTGGCCTTGCGGGTATCCTTCGGGTTGGGGGTCTCCAACGCCGAATTCTGGGTAACCTTTGCCTGAGTGTTCTTATCTTGAACCATTCTGATCACTTTCTGTGTTCACAATCAAAGAAATAACTAAACCACCCACTATCTAACACCAAACAGCAAGCCTGAGAACAACTTTCTGGGCCACAAATAAGAAGCTTCAAGAACAGAAACCCTAACACCCACAACCACTGTAAACGGACCTCCAAAGCACCACAAACAACTGATCAACCTAATGAAGAAAAAAATCAGGTCCCAGCAACGGAACCAACTGATGATGCCATCCCAAACTGACGATTGCACAGGAACTGAAGACAAAAGGATACTCAGCTGCTTCCTTCTTCATCTGTCGCCTACACACATGTAAACACGTAAACTAGGCCGGGGGTGGTTCCGGCGAAACTCCTCCGGCGTGAGAGTAAGGTTACTAGGTCACGAAAATGGTAATAGCAATGGAAACCCTAGAGAGAGAGAGCTTAGAGAGTAGAGAGAGAGAGAGAGAGTACATACCATGCAAATTAGTGGGATTATACTATTCACCTTGTCACATCAATCATCCATCACCGGCTGCTAGGGTTAAACACGCAGGCGCCAACCAGAACGTAGCCCAGGAACGCCCAACTACACATGTTGCTAAGGCGGCAAACCAGGGGAAATATGCAGTTTCTACATGTCGCCCTAAGCCAGGTACCCCACAGGAGGCGGGCTCCCCCTCCTATGTCTAATCACAATGAATTATCGACATCACACCACGTTTCTCGTGTAACCTTATCTCTTACTCACACTACCAGAAACTGATGCTTTAGCGACGGAATCAACAGTGACTGAATGCTTCCATCGCTATTTAGCGACGAAAATTATGTTATAGCGACGGAATGATTTTGGCGTCAACTTTAGCGACGGAATTGAATTCCATCGCTAACTTCCGTCGCTAAAAACGAATATTCCTCGAATATTCGTTTCTTTACCGCCACTAAATTGGCGCCTGATTTACCGACGGAATATTCTGTCGCTAGTTCTTTATCAGCGACGGAATTATTCCGTCGGTGAAAAGTTATTATTTTTTTATTTATAAGTGACGGAATTATTCCGTCGGTGATTATAATATTTAATTTTTAATTATTTTTAATTATTTTTAATTAATCAGCGACGGAATAATTTCGTCGATAAAAATTAAATATTTTTTATTTTTTTTAAAATAGGCCAGCGACGGAATATTTTCGTCGGTGATTAATTAACTTTTTTTAATTTTTTCAGCGACGGAAATATTCCGTCGCTGATTATAAAATTTAATTTTTAATTATTTTTAATTAATCAGCGACGGAATAATTTCCGTCGGTGATTAATTAATTTTTTTTAATTTATCAGCGACGGATATAATTCGTCGGTGATAAATAATTTTTTTTTATTTTATTTTTTTATTTATCATCGACGGAAATATTTCGTCGGTGATTATAAAATTTAATTTTTAATTATTTTTAGAACTAATTAACAAAATAACTTACTAAAAAACAAAGAATTTATTGGTTGTTTTATGTATAACTTAAAGTACATCTATATATAAAGAATTTGCATTTTTGTGATATATTTACTTTATATGTCTGATATAAATCATAAGATTTTATTTTTTACTATATTAAAAGAGAATTTGAGTTTTTTGTCATTCATTCCATTCTGAGACAAGAGTAATAACACTCATTATAATATTATAAAATTGATTTAGTAAAGATTTATTTAATAATTTATATCTTTGATTAATGCCATAAATCAAAGATTTGAATTTGTAATAAACACACTAATTTTCTTTCGTATTTTAATAATCGAAAAATTTATTATCTTCTACTCTTTGTTTTAAGGGAGAATGTCCCGTAAGTTTTAAAAACATATCAACTTAAATTAAATAAGGTTTAATCAAAGTGTTATAAGAAAATTATTATTCTCATCAAATCTGAATATAGTGAATGATAGGATTTCGTAATAGTGAATCATTAATAATTTATACAATTTTATGAAATCTTAAATTTATATAAATTTGGTCAGAATCAATTAAGGTATAGGGTATATAATATAGGGTATAGGGTATATAGTATATGGTATAGGGTATATATATAGTACAGGATATAGGGTATATAGTATATGGTATAGGGTATATATATAGTATAGGGTATATAGTATATGATATAGGGTATATATATAGTATAGGGTATAGGGTATATAGTATATAGTATAGGGTATAGGGTATATATATAGTATAGGGTATAGGGTATATAGTATATGGTATAGGGTATATATATAGTATAGGGTATAGGATATATAGTATACTCCCTCCGTTCCTGGAATTTACAGACTTTTGGGTTTTGCCCGGAAATTAAGGAGAAATTATTATATTGAAAGTGTTGTGAGTGTGAAAATAAAATAGGAGAGAGAATGAGTGGAGAGAATAGTAAATTATAATGGTGATGTGAGTATTAAAATAATGTAGGAGAGAGAATGAGTGGAGGAAATAGTAAAGATTCCTTTCCATTTTAGGAAAGTATATATTATTGTGGGACGCCCAAAAAGGAAAGTTTATATATTATCATGGGACGGAGGGTGGTATGGTATAGGGTATATAGGGTATAGGGTATATAGTATATGGTATAAGGTATATAGTATAGGGTATAGGGTATGGTATATAGGGTATAGGGTATATAGTATAGGGTATAGAGTATAGGATATATAGTATAGGGTATATGGTATAGTATAGGGTATAGGGTATAGGGTATATAGTATATGGTATAGGGTATATAGTATAGGGTATAGGGTATATAGTATAGGGTATAGGGTATATGGTATAGTATATAGGGTATAGGTGAATGAACGCTCGCCCGAAAAAAAAAATGGGAGTCGCCACGCCATTTTTAAGGAAACATTGAAAACCTTTTAAAATGAGAAAATGGGTTCGGGGGTCAGATTACGTGTTGGAAAGAACCGAGAGTTCACCCAACACGCCTCGTTCGTAGACGAGTCTTTCTATGTTCAACATCCAAATCATTCAAACATGTGTGCAAAGTGTGTATGACAAGATATGTATAAAATGCATGTTAATGCTTTATTTTATTGCTCAACAAAGGGGAAATACATCTTGTGAACCATTTGCCATGGGAGGCCACATCCCACTTTACAACTAGAAAGAATAGGACTTACAACTGAGATTGAACCTGCTGCAGAGGACTCATTGTGTCGCGTGACACATGATCTGAAGGATCAATGGTGTCGCGTGACACAACGAAGCACTCTGCAGAGGTTTTACAAAACTCACACTGCAGCAACACCAAATGAACAAAATACCACATTACAGCATAAAATGAACAAATTCAACAGCAAGCAAACCAAAGGAAACGGATTACAACTAAAATAATAGTCTCTGCATAGGCTTAGTTATGTCGCGCTACACAGGACTGAAGAAATCCGATGTGTCGCGTGACATAACCTTACCATCTGCAGAGACTTTACAATTGTGGAACAAATTCAACAGCAAGCAATTCATATTAAGCCAATACACCAATTTAAAACAGATAACCACGGATCAACAAGGATTGACCAGAGGAGTATGGATATGGAGGGATCCACCCTCCATTGACAATCAAGCAATGAATAGAAACCAAATCACATCATGAATATCAAGTATACCAATCCAAGCAAATTAAACAGAGAGATGGCAGTTGGGACTTGACAATTGGAGGCGGATGGAGCCCAATTATCAAGTCTGGGGAACAGTTTGCAATGAAACAAATAAACGGAAAATGTGAGATAGAGTTGAGGGAAGTCGTTACCCTCGTAGTATCCACGCTCCTTCAACCACGTTAGGTAGAAGGATCTTCAAATTGGCTTCCGGGAACAAATTCATACTCGCAGATCGAAGTTGCTGTGAAGCTTCAAACGCTTGTGCGTGTGTGTTGAACGGGCTTGGCTCCGGAACAGGGGAAGAAGGAAATCAGTTTTTTGGGTAGATAGCAGAGAACGGTGAGGACCTGGAAATCAGTTGTTGAGGAGCTGCGGTGTTGAACGGTGGAGGACCTGGAAACAGGGGAAATAGCTTAGACGTATTTGGGTATGGAGAGGGATAGAATCAGGTGAGGGCGATTCAATTTATAGAAAGGGATTTGGGTTGCCACCGGTGAGGTTTCCGTTCAATTGGGGCTGAGGGAGAGAACGGTGGTTGTTTGGTTGATTTAGAGAGAGAGAGAATTCGGTCGTTGTTGGTTTGAGAGAGGAATTGGGAGAGAGTAGATCGGGGAAGAAGGTAATTGGGGAAGAGGGAGGTCGCCGGTTGATTTAGAGGGAGAGTGAAGGTGAGGAAGACGATTCCGGAGCTGCAATGGCGAATTGCATTTAGTGAGAGAGAGAGAGAGGAAGTTTGCGTTTAGAGAGAGAAAGAGAGAGAATAGTGAGAAGTCTGTGTGTTCCCCCCTTTGCAAAATGAACGAAATCCTTATTTAAAGCTGAATGGGAAATTGGTTTTAATATGTCGCACGACTCAACGCTTCGCTTTTCCACGCTTCGAGATGTCGCATGACTGGTCACGCCCGTAACTGTTTCTGGCGCCAAAACCTGCTTCTGGAACATTCCGAGTTAATTATTTAAAAGCCCAAAGCAGTTAATTCTCTGTAGGTCCTTTTGTCCGGGAAAAATACTAAAAAATACTTCCTTCGCGAGAAACTCATAAAATGTTTTCGAATGTCTCGAAACGGACCGGGAATTTACCAAAATGCCCCTTAGTGCGATTTTATCATTTAAAATGCACCTAAAAAGGGTTGCGAATTGGATTGGCGTACTTATAGAGCCCCTCAGCAACGTCACTTTTGGAAAAAGTGAGGTTGTCGATAAAATAAGACCCAATCCTATTGAGCGGTCAAGGGATAAGGCAGAGGGCTAGATAGTGATCTGGGGAGATTGAATGGCTGGACCTTTGGAGAAAGGATTCCTACGTATCCCTAGGAGGGAATCAAGCCAAATCGTAGTTTGGACAAAACTGACAAGAAGCAAGGAAGGGTAGAGATAGGCTTCCATACCTTTGCTGTGCTTACCTGTAGCTGTCGGGAGGGCTGATGTTACTGTGGATGGTGGCGAGTAGCTGCCGGAGGGTCTCATGCTACCGCTGTTGGTGCGAAGTTATAGCAGCCGGAGGGTCTCAGGCTGCAACTGGTGGTGGCGAGTAGCTGCCGGAGGGTCTCATGTTACCGCTGTCAAAAGGTTGTAGCTGCCGGAGGGTCTCATGCTGTAACTGGTGGTGGCGAGTAGCTGCCGGAGGGTCTCATGCTACCGCTGGTGAAAGGTTGTAGCTGCCGGAGGGTCTCATGCTGCAACTGGTGGTGGCGAGTAGCCGCTTAGGAGGGTCACATGCTACCGGCCGTGAAAGGTCAGAGGCCGGAGGGTCTCATGCTGCAACTGGTGGTGGCGAGTAGCTGCCGTAGGGTCTCATGCTACCGCTGTTGAAAGGTTGTAGCTGCCAGGGGACTCATGCTACTGTTGATGCTCGTCGTGGATGCCGGAGGGACTCATACCACTAGGTGTTGGTGAAAGGTAGCTGCCAGGGGACTCACGCTACTGTTGCTGCTCGTCGTGGATGCCGGAGGGACTCATACCACTAGGTGTTGGTGTAGGGTAGCTGCGAGGGGACTCACACTACTGTTGCTGCGGTAGCTTCGGCTGCCGGAGGGGCTTAGACCATTGTTGTTGGTAGTTTGCCGATTTTTTTTTAGTACGGGACGGCCTCTGTTGATGGTTGGTTTACTTTGGGGTCGGGAACTTTGCTTGGTAGGATGGGAACTTTGCTTGCTAGGGAGCAGACTTTTGCTTGCTAGGGAGCGGATCTTTTATGCTTCGGCAGCGGGGCCGGTGATACTGATGAGCGTTGCTTGGGGAGACTATTAGATGTGGAATCTTTGTCTCGGTTTTTGCTTCGAGGGGCAGTCTGCGAGACTTGGTAATGCTCAGTTGATCGCTGTACCTGCGGGGGTGGATGTAGCTGCCGGAGGGTCTTAGGCTGTAACTGCTTGTTGGGAGGTAGCTGTCTAGGGTCTCATGCTACCATTGATTCTTCTAGGGATAGATGTAGCTGTCGGAGGGTCTCATGCTACTGCTTGATGACCGTGGCCGCCGGAGGGATCTATACCACTTGTCGACGCTTGCTGGGTGGCCATTCACGGGACGGTCTTTGCAAAATAGGCTTTGAAGTCGTCGAGATTGGTGAGCATTATTGCATGGACTCTGGGGCAGCTGGGGCTCTTTCTCTTTGACAAGCATTGCTTGGGGGCTGAGGCAACTAAGGCTCTTTCAGATGATGCTGGTGAGTTCGGGCCTTACGAAGATAATAAAGGCGGGGTCTGCCACCTGCAGGATTCGGAATCCTTGTCCAAGATTGTGACTCGAGGGGCAGTCCTCGCGATCAAATTATGATCACTTGATCATTGTACCCTGCGGGGGGAAAACACAACACTCTAGGCACCTTGCACTTTATTCGACCTTTTGCTTATGCATTATTAATCTTTTGTTGCACAAGTCCATCTCAGCTAGGGATAGAAGGGAAGTGAGGTTTTTGCACGGCTTGACGAGCGGATGTGTATGTAATAGTTGCACTATGAGGGATCGTGTATGGAACGAAAGTGTTTATAATGGGGTGGACCCTCTCCCACGAGGTGGGGAAACGTATGAGTGATGGTGTATGGATGGTGCAGCTTAGGCAAGTCGAGGACGCTCCCGGGGGTACTGGTCGCAGTAGGTTGGTTGTCGCTGATGAGAACAAAGTGTATCGCGCGTCTGAGACAGCAAGCAGTAGAGAATGTGCAGATAATGATCCCGGCATGGCGAAGCCCCAGTTTATAATGCAAAACAAACTCGGAGGGAATCTAGTCCTGAGAGAACAACATAGCAAAGCCCCAGCTTGAAGAGGTTCAATGCAGTCTTATTGCAGACAAAGTCATCTTGTGGCCAAAGAGGCAACTCATCATTTCAAACCGCAATCAATCAGTCGCTGGACAAGACTCGGAAATGTTTACATGCAGGGGCACATCTTTCGAGGGTGGGAATAGATCCCGATTCTGTGACACACTCGCTTTTGGGTTTGACTCTTTTGGGAGAGTATAAGCATCGCAAGGTGTGGAGAAGTGTATGGAAGCCCCTGCTGACCGAAACAGTGTTTGGCTCTATCTTCCTATGATGTAGAAAGAGAAGACTTGTCGAGACACTTGAAAACTTGTCCTATTCGTGATGATCACAAAGCTGCTTAAAACCCTTTATTGATGTTCGGGTTATTCACCACCAAAGCCGATATGAACAAATATTTTTATCAATCCTGAGGAGAAAGCCCACTGATATCGAGAATCAAACTCCGAAGGATGGAAAGTGTATGGGATTGGTCCTTGAGGAGACCGGATTTTCTGATGTTTGCTTGTGATTTCGACAGGACCAGTTATGGTTGCCTACATTCCCCTCCTGACGAGGAGCTCAGGTCGTCGTAGTTCGGGCTTATCCCGAATGAAGAGAATGAACGTTGGAATTTGAGGATCTGAAGACCTTTGAGGATTTTGGGAATTTAAAAACATGTCCTCTTGGAGTGTTGATGGGATACACGGATGTGAAGCCCCAGTGGGACATTCACGGCAAGTGTTTGCGGAGGAAAAATGAAATATGCTCACATGGAGTGTCGAATGAACGGGTGGAATTTGCACAATCTTCGACTGATGTTCTGAAACTGTTATCCGGCAGGAATTGCGACTGGGTCTCGGGGTTTCGATCGGCCCTCGGGTGATTCGGAAAATCATGACCTCTTAAGACGAGAGGTCGGCTAGGCTTTTTGCTGGCTGAACCTCTAAAGATGAGAGGTTGGTTTGTAGGGATGTGTTTGGGATTTCTATGGCAAGGGAAATCTGTGGTTACATCTTCAATGCCTCTAAGAATGAGAGGTCAATCTTGGCTTTGGCCAAAGGCAAGGGTAACGGTAATGGGAATGTCCTCTAAAATCGAGAGGACGGCTTGGAATTGGTCAAGGTAGTGGGAATATCCTGTAAGATCGAGAGGATGGCCGGAGTTGGTTGAGGTAGTGGTTGAGGGACATCCGTGCTGTCTCTTTATTCACTCTGAGACTCCTCTTCAGTAACGACTGGAACTTTTGACTTTTTCTTTTGAGAGGATCGCTGGGGACTAGGCTCTCTTTCTTTTCTTTCTTTTTTTTTTTGTTTTTATTCTCTTCTTTTTTTTTTTTTTTTGAGAGGAGAATTTAAGCTAGTCCCCAGGATTGATCATTGCTTTCCGTTGTTCTTAAGCTTGGAAATGGTCGATCTTCTTATGACTCACGGGAGTCTCAAGGATAGTCCCTCTTCTTCTTGAGATGGTTAAACGGGTTTCAAAGCATGCCGATCTTGAATCGAAGGGGTATTGTTTAGTGAGGGTGAGGTAATGGCTTTCCTATGGGTGAAAGGTTTCAACCGCAATTTCTACTGGATAATCTGAACGAGATTGAGTCTTCATTTGCTAGCTTAAGCTTACTTTGAGGAAGATTCATGCAAATTCATCGAGCAACGAGACGGTAAGGGCGATGAAGGTATGTGAGCATATGGGAATCGAGGTGGGGAGTCGGTGAGCCCCACTTTGAGAAGGATACAAGTCAATTTTCTCACTCTGATCTATTTAAACATTAGCCATTTTAAAGCATTTGGTCGGTGAGCAGCACAAGTGATCATTTGGAATAAGACCATTTCAATTGAGTGTAACGTGGGTGTGCAAGTAATGTCTCGAGTCTAGCAAGAAGAGAAACAAAGATTTTATTACTGCAAAGTAAAAACTGGTCCAACTTGGACTCGACAGACTCGATGCCCGAAAGGGACATTCTAGATCCTACGAGGACTGATCGACTGCATCAACTTCGGATGGAAGGAAGAGCATTGTTGACAGCGATGGGGCGAGGACCCTTCTCAATCTTTCTATCATTCATAAGTTATCCTCCTTAGCTTTAGCAATCTGAGCAAGCAATCGGGCCTCCCGCTCACGAGGAATAAAAGCTTCAAGGGTAGCTCGCCACTTTTCGATGGACACACCCTTTGTACTCTGCGAACCCATGGGCTATGAACCTCCAGACTGGTGGGCCATAATCTTCTCTGCACCGAGCATTTTGGATTCTGAATCAGACGGACGACCATTCGGGCACTTAAACTGGTTCCGCCTCGGGAATATGGACCAATGAGCGCCAAGAACGAGAGCACACACCCAACTTGCCGTAGCCTTACAGAGGTGAAGAGGTGAGAGCGTGTATAAGGCGGAGGATAGAGAACTTTGAGGAGGTATGGGAGAGGGAAAAGCGGGAAAGGAGACGGACTCATGCAACATCTTATTAGTGTTCAAGTAAAAATCGGTGTCTTTTAAGTCCTAGAGACAGTTGGAAAAGGCTAATCCTTTATTTCACGCAATCTAGACCTCGGGGAAACCTAGGGACACACCATCCACAAATACACCAAATGTATTGATTCAAAATTAATAATAGGCGACAATACCTAAATAAAACCCGAGCATTTATGGGACGGACGAGCAATCCCAATTTCTGGAGAAATTTGGGCAGCATAACGGGTATTCCAGAAGAATTTCAAGGAAAAATCAGGCATGACCTGTCGTCTGCGCACGTTGACAAAGCGCCATGATCTCTCATTAGAACATGCCGTGGGAACGACATGTCCTTTCGTGAAACCATGTTGCGATGGCAACATGTCCACACGTGCTAGGTTTTGGGGGTAGGCACGAAAGCTTATTATAAATTTTGAAACAATTCATTTTAGTGTGTTTGAAAATGGCGGGTCAAAAACCAACCGTTTTGGGTGAGGTTTAAATGTGTGGCGCTACCTATAACGCGCTAGGGGGATAGGTTTGATATTAGGCGCTCAAGTGTAGGCGACATACATCACCGTCCGCGATGCCGTCAATCGCACCCGAGGGTTCTAGATCTACGTGAAGTAGTGTGCGGATGACTATCTTCCTTTATTTTGCGAAAAATGATTTTTTTATTTTTTATTATTATTATTTTTATTTGAAAAGAAAGGGGGATAAAAGGAAAACAACTCACACACACACCCCGCAGAGCATAATAATCAAGGATCAATAATTTTGATCATGGGGGACTGCCCCACAATCACAGCTGAACTGGAAACCAAACCTGCATAGTGGCCACTTCTGTCGCGTGACATAGGACTGGTGAGGCCAGTTGTGTCGCATGGCAGAAGGAGTCACCTTTCCAGAATCTGAGCAAAAGGACCAGAAACAGCCCCAGCCTCCAAGCATCAAAACAATGTCTCAAGCCCCAGCACCAGCACAATATCAACAGGAACCAAGGGAAGGGAGGGAATAAAGCAAAGCAAGAAATGCATTCACACACATATAGTATCACCCACAATGCAAACGCAAATAAATGAGATGAATGTTGAACAAGAGTGAAAGTTTGACCCACTTTTGAAAACCAAGTTTCAAGTCCCCAGCGAAGTCGCCACTGAATGTGCGCTCGCCGAAAAAAATATAAGAATATGGAGTCGCCACGCCGTTTTTAAGGAAACATTGAAAACCTTTTTGAAAGAGAAAACCTGCTTCTGGAAAAATAAGTATAGGATATATAGTATATGGTATAGGGTATAGAGTATATAGTATAGGATATAGGGTATAAAGTAAAGGGTATAGGGTATAGGGTATATAGTATAGGGTATAGGGTATATAGTATAGGGTATAGGGTATAGGGTATAGTATATAGGGTATAGGATATAGGGTATATAGTATAGGGTATAGGGTATAGGGTATATAGTATAGAGTATAGGGTATATAGTATAGGGTATATGGTATATAGTATAGGGTATAGGGTATAGTATATAGGGTATATAGTATGGGGTATAGTATATAGGGTATAGGGTATAGTATATAGGGTATAGGGTATAGGGTATATAGTATATGGTATAGGGTATATAGTATAGGGTATAGGGTATATAGTATGGGGTATAGGGTATAGGGTATAGGGTATATAGTATAGGGTATAGGGTATACTCCCTCCGTCCCATAACAAGCGACACACTTTGCCATTTTGGGCATCCCACAGATAAGTCACACTTCCTAAAATGGAAATGAATCTTTACTATTTCCTCCACTCATTCTCTCTCCTACATTATTATAATACTCACAACACCATTATACTTTACTATTCTCTCCACTCATTCTCTCTCCTACTCAACTATCTACACTCACAACACATCAACCATTTCACTTTTTCCTTAATTTCCGTGCGGAACAGTAACTGCGTCGCTTGTTATGGGACGGAGGGAGTATAGTATTGGGTATAGGGTATAGGGTATAGGATATAATATATAGGGTATAGGGTATATGGTATATGTTATATAGTATATGGTACAGGGTATATAGTATAGGGTATAGGGTATAGAGTATATAGTATAGGGTATAGGGTATAGTATATAGGGTATAGGGTATAGGGTATATAGTATATGGTATAGGGTATATAGTACAGGGTATAGGGTATATAGTATATGGTATAGGGTATAGGTATATAGTATAGGGTATAGGATATAGGGTATAGTATATAGGGTATAGGGTATATAGTATATGGTATAGGGTATATAGTATAGGGTATAGGGTATATAGTATAGGTATATGGTATAGTATATAGGATATAGGGTAGAGGGTATATAGTATATGGTATAGGGTATATAGTATAGGGTATAGGGTATATAGTATAGGGTATAGGGGTTAGGGGTTAGAGTTTAGGGTTTAGGGGTTAGGGGTTAGGGTTTAGGGTTTAGGGGTTAGGGTTTAGAGTTTAGGGGTTAGGGGTTAGGGTTTAAGGTTTAATTTAGGGTTTAGGGTTAGGGTTTAGGGTTTAAGGGTTAGGGGTTAGGGTTTATGGTTTAGGGTTTAGGTTTAGGGTTAGGGTTTAGGGTTAGGGGTTAGGGTTTAGGATTTAGGGTTTAGGGTTAGGGGTTAAGGGTTCGGGTTTAGGGGTTAGGGGTTAGGGGTTAAGGTTTAGGGTTTAGGGTTTAAGGTTTAGGGTTTAGTGTTTAGGGTTTAGGGTTTAGGGGTTAGGGGTTAGGGTTTAGTGGTTAGGGATATAGTGTTTAGGGTTTAGGGGTATAATAATGGTGGTAGTGGTTGTGATAGGGGTATAGGGTATATAGTATATGGTAGTAGTAGTTGTGGTGGTAGTGGTTATAGTGGTGGTGGTGGTGCGTGGTGGTTGTGGTAGTCGTGGTGGTAGTAGTAATAGTTGTGGTGTGGTATAGTAATGGTGGTAGTGGTTGTGATAGTAGTGGTGGAGTGGTGGTGGTGGTAGTACATGGTGGTTGTAGTGATTGTAGTGGTGGTGGTGCGTGGTGGTGGTGGTAGTAGTGGTGGTAGTAGTAATAGTTGTGGTGTGGTATAGTAATGGTGCTAGTGGTTGTACGTGATAGTGGCGGAATAATTATGTCGGTGTTAATTAGATTTTTTTAAATTTGTTTAGCTCTATTTTTATTTTATTTTAATTTATGATTTATTTATTTTTCAAAAATAATATTTATTGACTCATATTTTTTTTTTTAGAGTAATTGAAAATAATTTTATTTAAAATAATTTTCATATTTTATATAAATAAAAATAATGATATTTATTAAATTAAAATTAATTAATATTTATGATTTATTTATTTTTTCAAAAATAATATTTATTGACTCATATTTATATTTTTGAGAGTAATTTAAAATAATTTTATTTAAAATAATTTTCATGTTTTATGTAAATAAAAATAATGATATTTATTAAATTAAAATTAATTAACCTCAGCGACGGAATTATTCCGCCGCTAAATATTAATTCTAGCGACGAAATTTAAATTCCGTCGGTAGATTTAATATTTAGCGGCGGAATAATTCCGTCGCTGAGGTGAACTAAACCAGCGGCGGAAATTTCCGTCGGTGGTACATGCCAAGTCATCAATTCGTGTGATTACGTAATTACCAGCGGCGGAATATTCCGTCGCTAAGGTGAAATATAAATAAAAAAATTTACGCCCTAATTACATCACAGTCTCTGAACTCTCTCTCTCTCTTTCTCTCTTCCCGGCGATGAGCTCTCTCTTCCCTAGCTCTCAGACCGCCGCCGTCCACCCTCGTCGGTCGTCCACCTCTCCACCGTCTCCGTTTCTCCTTCCCTCCTCTCTCTAGCCGACGCTCTCAACCTCATCACCGCCACGACCGCCGTCCCTCTCTAGAATGCACGAACAAGGTCAGAATCTCGATCAATTTAATCAAATTGTGTTCATTAATTGAAACATGATTTCTCTTTTATCCATTTTATCATCAATTCTGTTTATATTTGTTATTCCTTGCTGTTGATTCAATGATCAAATTTCTTGGGGATTCAACTCTGCTTCATCTGGGTGTGTGTCAAGCTTAAACTGCTCCACACCCTTTAGTAAAAATAGTAAAATTGATAACTTGTTTTGAAACTTGTATGTGTGAACTTCCATTGATGTTTATAAAAGTGATACTAAGCTTTGTTTTTTTTTTATTTTCGATTGCAATCAAGTATCATTCAATTGGATTACTGTTGGATTTAGTATCAGTGTGAGGGCTACTTCTTCCTGGCATTTGTGTGGATGGATTGGGAATTTTTATGAATTTTAGTTCTGCAGCATTGTATTGACGATTTTTACTGCTTCTTTCATGTGTCAAACAAGTTATCTGTGATCTAGAAAATTGAGTTGTTTACGAGGCTGATGGATTTTTATCAAATTTGGGTTAATTGATAATATTTGTAATTGTTATGACACTTCATCATCTCATATTGTCCAGGGAGAGCAATCAGATTTAGAGTTCACTAGCTTATTTGTGCTGATTGCTTAGTTTAAATGTTTGGTTGTTTTGCTTAGAAGTTGTTCTTATTGCTTATAAATGGGATAATGTGTGCACCCCAATTTCACTCTTTCTTAGTCTGGGTTTGCAGTTAAGACTCCTGTTAGCAGTGTAATGAAGAATGTAAAAGAATAATTACTGAAGTTCAGATACTCCTTGGAATTGCTGTATGAGTCCAGCTAAGGTCTAGTGGTTTATGTGCCCATATTTTTGCTCTCAGCAGCAAGATAGCGCATCGTAGTATAACCCTCCAAGTAATTTATTGCTTGTGTGTTTCACTTATTGTTGTTAAACTAGATTGCAATTTTAAGAATTGATTGTTTTACTGATGAAATTATTGAAGGGAAATGAAAAATGTAAACCATTAACATTCGTACTCTCATGGACGTTTCTTGTGCTGTTTTGTACGAGTATATTTGCGAATTAATTAAGTTAAACACCGACGGAATTTTTCCGTCGGTTGTCCGCCGCTATCATCCCGCCGCAGTGGTCCGTCGGATCAAATTCCGCCGGTATATTTTGATTTTACCGACGGAATTAAGACGAGAGAAGACAGTGAGCAAACGGTTATTGTTTAGATTATAGATTGGTTCATTCACTTCATTGTAATTATTCATAACTATTCCTTTACATTTTTTTTCAGAGTCAACCCTACCGTTTTATTCATTTTTCAAAGCCACCCCACAATTTTTGTTAAGAATGGGACAAGGATGTCCGTCTGAGCAGTTGGGTCATTTTCTTAGGAAATGTATATCTATTCGGTGGTTAGTCTGTCAGATTAATTAACTAAATCCATTTTTTTTCTCTTCTTGTTTATTCTCTTAACACATTAATTTCATTAATATCGAAATAAATATTACTACATGATGATGTAAAAAACGTTCATATCAGCCCAAATTCAGCGACAAGTTGTATTATGTATAATTGAATAGCCTAAAAAATAAGAACAAACATGTAAACTAAGCCGGGGCTTCACCGGCGAATGCCCTACAGCGTGAGAGTAAGTATTTGTGATTACAGAGACAAATCAATTGATAATATTTTAGAGTCAGAATATATGTTGCCAAAATAATGTGAATAATGACTTGCATTTATAGGAACAACATTGTAAAGTCCATGTTGAATAGGAATTCGAGTGGGAGGAGGTTATAATCCTATGAGTATTATAACAACCCACAATTCTTGTTTGAGTAGGATTATGTGATATTCTTCTGCCTGTGCGCCTCAGAGGCATGCTACTCGGCATATGACGCTTGATCGGCTTGAGTTGATGCCGAGGAAGAGAGAGGTAAGGATGGGGAATCCCATTTCCTCGCTTTGTTGATAACTGAGTAGGAGTTCCTCGTCTTCAAATGATGCCTAGGTCGGCCTTGCTGGATTCCTTGCTCGGCATATGAGAGTTGTGCCTCGTGGGCATGTGTAATTGTTGTGTCTTAGTCATTATTCGCTCTGCTATGTCTAGTTCGACATAGTGGGAATGAAGAGTAAGCATGACGAACAAAGGAATCAACGGCCCACTCCCTTTGTCGTAATTGAGACTTGTAGGGATTATATTTTGGGTCAAATCAATTGGGCTTTGCCCGACCATGATCCACGTTCGTACCTCGGTTTATACCGTTTATTGGCCCCCGACTTCCTAGCTCGGCTATGCCGAGGAGTAAGTGGTGCTCTACCTCGAATTAAGTGGATACGAACGAGTTTTCACGAATCACGAGATGCTTTAATATCAGCCGATTAAATAGACAATGATGGGCGCGATTAGAGAGGTCTGAATATTCGCCTTGGGAACCCTCTATAGCATTTATGGCGAGGAAGGAGGTGACGCTATACCCGGTTTTTTACCCATACCCATTTCAGATTTGGGTATAAAAGCCAGAACCCAACTCATTTTCAATCTTTTATCACTATTTGCATTTGAGAGAGAACTAGCAAGCTTCAAATCGCAAGTCGGTGTTCTTGATTTTCTGAGGATCTTTGGTGTTTGTGCTCTGAATTTGTTTGTATCTTCTTCAACAATCTTTGATTTAGGTAAATTTCTTCTCAATCTGCTTATTTTCTACAATTTTTTGGTTTTTTTTTAAGTTGTTCTTGGCGTGTTCTTGAGAACCGCCATTGTTGTAATTTCTTGAAACTTTTCTTGAGTTTGTTATTGTGCCTTCCTTATACTTAGAGATAGCAAGAACATGTATAAGTAACCACAATGCCCTCTACTGCTACTATATACAAAATCTTAGAATTTATCAAAGGATTGACAGGCTATAAATGATGTTGAGTTTGAACGAGATAGGGGAAATTTTGACGAGGTACCAGTCTCCTAGAACCGACGTACATTACCCAAGTCAGTTTAGGATTGACCGAGTTGATGTAGGGTCCCCCAATGTTGTGTTGTTACACGCCTGGTCAGAAATCATTGATCACATCAATCTGTATTACTTGAAGTCCAGCCATTTGGAGCGTCTGTTGTTGGGTAAGGATCCCTCCTCGTTTTAGTTAATAGGATGGGGAGGGATACCCTTCCTTGTCCTTGTCCTCGTCCTTCCAAATGCCTTAGCCAAATTCTGATGTCTGCTCTTTATTTATGCAGTTATGATGGGAAGAAGAGGTATCACTGCCCGGCCTTAAACTGGTCCGTCTACATCTGGTAGGATAGTGAATGCTTTTGCCGAGGGAGCTCAAGCGGGTAACCGAGGGATAGGCCGAGGTAGGTCTACCAGAGGGAGAAGTTATACCCCTAGGTCCAAACCTTCTAGGGACGGGGAGCCAATGATAGAGGCGTTACACTTTAAGTACGGGGTGTCGAGGGATAAATACCGACTTTGCTACCTTCCCGGTGCCCCCGTAAAGGACGAGAAGGCCATGGAGGACTTTATGTATTCCTTAAATTACGTACATTTCTTCTATAAGCAGTTCCAGCTAGGCCTTCGTCTCCCCCTCGATCCCTTTATTATGAGTTTCTAGAGGATATGCAGGTCGTACCGGATATGCTAGGAGACAACGTCGTGAGGTTCCTCACCGGATTTATATTTCTTTGCTGCAGTCTAGGCTTTGAGCCTTGTCAATCTGCTTTTCATCATTTCTTCACCGTGAGCTATAAAGAGGACACTAGGATCTTGGTGATACGGAGTGATCCTAACCAGTCCAAATTGATCCATCCCATGTCGAGCAAGGTCTCTGGGTGGAACAATCAAGTTATAAGGGTCACTGCAAGAAAACAGGGCAACTGAAACGAAATTTCGCAACCGAATTGTAATCAGTTTTAGAGTAAAAAGTGCTCATTGAAAATTGATGTGCACAAGTAATTTTGCAACTCATATTGCAATGTAAAGACATTTTGTCGCTTCATGTTTCGGGGGAAAGGTTGGAGGGAAGAATGCCGCTTAGTTTTGCAATGGTTTTTGAAATAGATGAACTTCTGTTTCAATTTTCTGTTTCAGTTTCAGTTGCATTTTGAAACCGAATTGAAATCAGTTTCAGAGTAAAAAGTGTTCATTGAAAATTGACGTGCACAATTAATTTTGCAACTCATATTGCAATGGAAAACCATTTTGTCGCTTTAATTTTTTTTGGATAAATAAAACTATTTGAGATGTTAATTAGTAGTGAAATTTTTTACAAAAAGTTATATAAAATAAGTTAAGAATTTTTAACGAAATGAAAGTATATAAAAAAGAGAGACGGACAATGGCATTTACTTTTTTAATTTTTTTGATAAATAAAACTATTTGAGATGTTAGCTAGTGAATTTTTTAACAAAAAGGTATATTAAAACAGTTAAGAATTTTTAAAGAAATTAATGTATTTAATAGAAAAAAGAGGGAAGGACAATAGCATTTACTTTTTAAATTTTTTTAAATTTTTTTTTGGATAAATAATGCAATTTGAGATGTTAGTTAGTAGTGAATTTTTTTTACAAAAGTTATATAAAAAAAGTTAAGAACTTTTAAAGAAATGAATGTATATAATAGAAAAATGAGGGACGGACAATAGCATTTACTTTTTTAATTTTTTTTTGATAACTAAAACTATTTGAGATGCTGGTTAGTAGTGAAATTTTTTACAAAAAGTTATATAAAAAAAGTTAATAATTTTTAAAGAAATGAATGTATATAATAGAAAAAAGAGGGATGGACAATAACATTTACTGTTTTAATTTTTTTAATTTTATTTTTGGATAAATAAAACTATTTGAGAAGTTAGTTAATAATAGTGAAATTTTTAACAAAATGTTATAATAAAAAAGTTAAGAACTTTTAAAGAAATGAATGTATATAATAGAAAAATTAGGGACAGACAATAAATGAATGTATATAATAGAAAAAAGAGGGACGGATAATAGCATTTACTTTTTTAATTTTATAAAAAAAAAATTGGATAAATAAAACTATTTGAGATGTTAGTTAGTTGTGAATTTTTTTACAAAAAAGTTATATAAAAAATTAAGAACTTTTAAAGAAATGAATGTATATAATAGAAAAAAAAGGGACGGACAATAGCATTTACTTTTTTAATTTTTTTTTGGATAAATAAAACTATTTGAAATGTTAGTTAGTAGTGATTTTTTTTGAAAAAGTTATATAAAAAAGTTAAGAATTTTTAAAGAAATGAATGTATATAAAAGAAAAAAGAGGGACGGACAATAGCATTTACTATTTTATTTTTTTTGATAAATAAAACTATTTGAGATGTTAGTTAGAAGTGAAATTTTTTACAAAAAGTTATATAAAAAAGTTAAGAATTTTTAAAGAAATGAATGTATATAATAGAAAAAAGAGGGACGGACAATAGTATTTACTTTTTTTTTGGATAAATAAAACTATTTGAGATGTTATTTACTAGTGAAATTTTTTACAAAAAGTTATATAAAAAAAGTTAAGAATTTTTAAAGAAATGAATGTATATAATAGAAAAAGAGGGACGAAGTGATAAGCATTATTAATATTTCTTTTAAAGATTAAATTATTATTACTTTTAATAATTATTTTTTAGTAATTTATTGCTATCAATTATTACTTAGGTATATTAATATTTCTTAGAAATTTAAATTATTAAATTATTATTATCAATAAATTATATTTTTAGGCATTATTGTTTAAGAATTTAGAGTGGAATTCAAGGCTTAGGTATATTAATATTTCTTAGAAGTTTAATTTATTTTGTTGTTTTAAGTATTTTTTCTATATTATTATCATAATTTTTATTTATTATATATTATTCAATTATAAGGTTTATGGTTTAGTGTTTAGCGTATAGTGGTATACTCCCTCCGTCCCATCCAAACTGATACTTATTTCCTTTTTGGTCCATTCCAGCTAAACTGATACTTTCCAAAATGGAAGGGAATCTTTACTATTTACCCCACTCATTCTCTCTCCTATTTCACTTTCACACTCACAACATTCTCTCTCCTAACTATTTCTCCCACTCATTCTCTCTCCTATTTAATTCTTCATACTCACAACATTTTCTTTCACTTTTTCTTTCTCTTACTTTTCCTTAATCCGCGTGCCCAAAACTTTGGTATCAATTTTGGTGGGGCGGAGGGAGTATACTATAAGGTTTAGGTATAGGGATACATACTTTAGAGTTTAGATATATGATTTAGGATTTAGGGTATGAGGTATATAAATATGATTTAAGGTATAGGGGTTAGGGTATGAGATATATAGGGTTTAGGGTTTAGTGCTTAGCGTATAGTGATATATACTATAAGGTTTAGGGTATACGGATATATACTTTAGAGTTTAAGTATATGATTTAAGGTTTAGGATATAGAGGTATATACTTTTTATTTAATATTATTATTATTATCAATTATTATTATTGTTATTAACAAGTATTGTCACTAATTATTATTATAGCAGTAAGTATTTACACAAATTGTACAATTATTTTTATTAAATACTTTTATTAATTTTTATATAAACTAAGCATCATTATTATCATTTTTTATTATATTTCATTATTATTATAAATGTATGTTATTACTAATATCACTAGTAATAATAAACTAAAACTAAAAATTTATGAGGTGTCATCTACTCATTCATTGTTAAAGGTTCACATGAATCACCTCAACCTATGATCACAACCATTCATTTGATTAAATCCAATGATCCAAATTCACCCAAACAAACACAAAAAACATTCTTTTTTTTTTATTTCTCTCTTTCCCCATTTCTCTCTCTCTCTCTCTCTCTCTCTCTCTCTCTCACACACACACACACACACACACAGACGAAGAAGGATGATGATGTTAACGCATAACATGATGTCATCAAACATTAAGGGAGTAACAAACGGCTTCCCATTAACGATCCAAGTTGAAAAAGTTGTTGAAAAGCCCGTTGATTTGAACCCTAATTTCCTCCGCAACATGTTCACCAAGGTCGATTGGAAAGCCCTCTCCACCGCCTCTCGATCAATAGGCTATTAAAAACTTCCTGATGAAGCCGACCCTTCATTGCTCGATTCCCAAGATTTCTTGCAGAAGTTTCACCACGCTCTCCTTGAGCTTCACCTAGAAGAAGGCGCCCTCGTTTGCCCCGAGACCGGTCGAAAATTCCCTGATATAACGGGTATTCCTAATATGCTTCTTCATGAGGATGAGGTCAGATCCAATTTGTTATTCTTCCGTATGATTCCGGTAATTTTGTGGTTTGTATTTTAGGGTTTTAGCGGGGTTTTGGTACTTTGCTAATGTGATGTTGAAATTGGGGTTTGTGACTGTTGTGGATTCCATTGATGGGTATAATGAAGATACTATTGTCCACCCCTCATCTCGCTCTGTCTCTGTCTCTCTCTTCAGGTAACACTTTCTCTCTCTCTCTCACTTTCTCTCCAGATCTGGGAGGGGTGTGGGGTGTATGTGTGTATCTGTGTTTTTGTGTTCGTGTCTGGGGATTGATCTTCAGATTTATTCACCATTGAAGTTGGCGGTGGCTTATTAGCGGCGGCTGGTGGTGGCATTTGGTGGTGGTGTTTGGTGATGGCCTTTGGCAGTCAAGAAAATAGGAAATTGTACATGTATTTCGACATTTTTGATTTGAGAAATTGATGTAAATTGATTATTATTCCTAATTTGGGAAATTTGACTTTGAATGAAATTTTAGTTGTATTTTGATATTGTTAATTGATGTATTTTGACATTTTTGAGTATAGATTATTCATGTTTTATAAATGTATTATGTTCATTAAATTAATTATTAGTTTTTTAGTAATATTTTAAATATATATATATATATATATATATATATATATATATATATATATATATATATATATATATATATATATATATATATATATATATATATATATATATATATATATATATATATATATATGTGAGGCTTTCAAATGAGAACCAAAATAAAATGAGAACCATGAGAACCATTATCAGCCCTTGGATTAGATTTGAATGGAATGCAGAGATTAGATTTGGGTTATAAGTGACGCGGTGACAATTTTGAAATATTTCCAAATCGTGAGGGTAATTAGGTGGACAGACAAAGGGAAAGGAAAAATATCATGTGTGTTCCAGAATTTGCCACGTCATCACCCAAAATTTCCCAAAGTTTTCAAAATTAAATATCTCATTAACCGTAAATCGAAAAAATAATCCGAGAACACTGATTTTTTTGTCTCGACGAGACGAATCAAACTACATCCCTGAAGATAGGATTTTGAAAAAAAAATATTGATTTTTTTTAACTTGTATACAGTGGCTAAATAGCTACTGTATACAAGTGCATTGTTCAACAATCAACTTGAATACACTAGCTATTTATTAATGTAAACAATTGCATTGCTCAACAATCAACTTGTATACAATGGCTAAATAGTTACTGTAAACAAGTGCATTGTTCAATAATCAACTTGAATTTTGAACTTTTATACAGTGGCTAAATAGCTACTGTATACAAATTTGACCGAAAAGAAAACATAAAAGAAAACCTAAAATTTGACCCAATATTCATAAAATTACTAGCTCAAATGATCATCCACATTTTAATAGATTTCATCCCACAATGAGTGTCCATTTTCTAGTGAGGCTGCTAAATTCACATTTACTAGTTATAATAATAAAATGCAAAGAATTCAATATCAATAGAAGTAATGGTTAATAATCAACATAAATCGATCGTCCCAACTCAGTGAAATCACAATTCAAAAGAATATAAAATGAATTGAACCAAACAAATTACAATCAGAACGTAAATCTTGCACTTAATAATTTCAAATTACGTTGAATTTGAATTGAATGTACGAATAGAAAGTAAATTGAGTTGACGGATTGGATCGGATCGGAAAACTTACATAAAGAAAGAAGCGATAACAATGAGGCCGATCGTGAGCATGAAAACAGCTAGGGTTGGGTACCAAACAACTGGGACGGGGCTCGATATAGATTTCACTGATTTAGCCTTTTGCAAACTGAAAACAATTACAGAAAAACAAAGATGAGAATAAAATTTGGGGAAATTATAATCGATTGATTGATTAAAAGAAAAACCCTACGAAGAATTTTGCATACCATTTTGCAAATTGAAAGCAATAACTTGTATACAGTGGCTAAATAGCTACTATAAACAAGTGCATTTTTTAGCAATAACTTGTATACAGTGGCTAAATAACTACTGTAAACAAGTGCATTTTTCAGAAATAACTTGTATACAGTGGCTAAATAACTAATGTAAACAAGTGCATTGTTCAACAATACACTTGCTAAATAGCTACTGTAAACAAGTGCATTTTTCAGCAATAACTTGTATACAGTGGCTAAATAACTAATGTAAATAAGTGCATTTTTCAGCAATAACTTGTATACAGTGGCTAAATAGCTAATGTAAGCAAGTGTATTTTTCAGCAATAACTTGTATACAGTGCATTTTTCAGCAATAACTTGTATACAGTGGCTAAATAGCCATTGTAAACAGGTGCATTTTTCAGTAATAACTTGTATACAATGGCTAAATAACTAATGTAAACAAGTGCATTTTTAAGCAATAACTTGTATACAGTGGCTAAATAACTAATGTAAACAAGTGCATTTTTCAGCAATAAGACAGTGGCTAAATAGCTACTGTAACAAGTGTATTTTTCAGCAATAACTTGTATACAGTGGCTAAATAGCTACTGTAAACAAGTGCATTTTTCAGCAATAACTTGTATACAGTGGCTAAATAACTAATGTAAACAAGTGCATTTTTCAGCAATAGCTTGTATATATAAATAAATATATACACACACATGTACATATATGATGAATTGGAAGACATTTAATTTACTTACACATACAATCAAATACATTCAGCAATGCACCAGACTATTTTAGAATGATGAATTAATTTGGATCAAGTAGTTATCATGCGACTGTGAAATCCATTGAGTTCGCTCTGTAGTGGGCCCTACCAACCTTACAAGCCAGATGATCACTGATTGGACACATTTCAAAAATTAAACGCCATCATGATTCGTAGTGAACCTTGAGTACAACCTTCCTCTTCTTTGGGAATTATAGTAATTTCTTAGCTTGGGGATGCTCTTGATTATGAGACGAATGACGTGAATCAAGACGAGAATTACCAATAACAGCATCCACATCACCTGAACTACCATATTAACCACAAATGTAGTAACTTGTATACAGTGGTATTTTTCAGCAATAACTTATAAACAAGTGCATTTTTCAGCAATAACTTGTATACAGTGGCTAAATAGCTACCGTAAACAAGTGCATTTATCAGCAATAACTTGTATACAGTGGCTAAATAACTAATGTAAACAAGTGCATTTTTCAGCAATAACTTGTATACAGTGGCTAAATAGCTATTGTAAACAAGTGCATTTTTCAGCAATAACTTGTATACAGTGGCTAAATAACTACTGTAAACAAGTGCACATTTCAGCAATAACTTGTATACAGTGACTAAATAACTAATGTAAACAAGTGCATTGTTCAATAATACACTTCAATACACTGGCTAAATAGCTACTGTAAAAAAGTGCATTGTTCAACAATCAACATCTATATACTGGCTAAATAGCTACTGTAAACAATTGCATTGTTCAACAATCAACATCTATACACTGGCTAAGTACTTACTGATAGACACTTGTCCAATATTTTTTTTCAAAATCCTATCTTCAGGGATGTAGTTTGATTCGTCTCGTCGACGAGACAAAAAAATCAGTGTTCTCGGATTATTTTTTCGATTTACGGTTAATGAGATATTTAATTTTGAAAATTTTGGGAAATTTTGGGTGATGACGTGGCAAATTCTGGAACACACATGGTATTTTACCATTCACTTTGTCTTTCCACCTAATTACAAGAATGCCATCGAATTTTTAAACTAAAAAGGTAATCTAAACCCTTGATTTGTGTCTAATCCAATGGCTATCCTTGGTTCTCATGGTTCTCATGTAATTGGGTTCTCACGTGAGCATGACCCTATATATATATATATATATATATATATATATATATATAAAATACTTAAAATATATATATAATTTTTTAATATAAAATGCAAATTTAGCGACGGAAATATTCGTCGAGAAAGCCCTCAATAATTTGGCATATAAAAAAACAAATAAATATTAATTTTTTTAATAAATATAGCGACGTACTTGGAATAGAAAAATCAATTGCAAATTAGGTTGCCTACTTGAAACTGAAAATTTCAGTTGCTAGTTTAGTTATATGTGTAACATACTTGAAATAGAACAATCAGTTGCAAGTTAGAAACAGAAATAAATCAGTTGTTGTTTGCAACAGACGTAAGAAATGTCCTAGGAAACACATCGCAACAGAAACTACAACTACTTTTTTTCGTTGCAAGGATTTTGCAACCACATGAAAGTGGTCGCATAAATTTGCGACGATGCTTCCTGCGACTGCCTTTGTTACGGACATTTTCGGTTGCAAACATCAATTTGAAATCTATTTTCCTGAATTGCAATCAAAAAATCTGTTTCAGTTGCCCTGTTTTCTTGTAGTGGATGGAGAGCCGACAAGACTGGGAGTTTACTGCTCCCACAAAACTTCCTGGAGTACCCGAGCAATTGTGGAGGCCGGAGTGGAGTGGCCGATTGATTGAGAGACTAAGGGAGTACACCGAGGTAGGCACTTTGTGTTGGTCCACTTTGGAGACGGACCAGAGATATTATGTCCAGGCCGACATCTTTCCTGGTCCATTAAATGGGCTAGTGCCCATAGCTCCGGTTGTGAGGGGGAACAGGTATCCGGACTTGAGGGTTCATCCCGGTCTCGTCTTCCAATCTGATTGTGATATATGCAAACTCTACGAGGATCGATGTTTAGCCGTGGATGACTTGCCCGGCTATAAATTTCTTTCTTTCTTGTCTTTCACACTTGTATGTTTTTTATTTGAGATTTTTTACCCTTCTCGTCTTCCACTGACTAATCTTTCTCGTCATTTCAAATTTGACCACCGAGGAAGAAAAGAAGATGTCTGAGGAAGTAATTGACCCCCAAGACCTCATGAATTTAATAAGGAGGACTTCATGTTCCTCTGCTAAGAACAAGAGGCATTTTGATGCCGCTGAGAGGCAAGTCATATTGTCTACCAAGGAGGCTGGTGTTTTGCCTCTTAAGCAGGTGGGGGGGGTGCTGCTACCTCCACCGAGGAAGGGAACGACGGGAAAGATGACCATGCTGAGGGACAGGGCTCCCAAGAAGCGCCAACTCCTGAGGTCGTGGAGGCAATGAAGAAGGCCGGCCTAGCTGATGCCGAGGAAGCCAATACTTTGGTGAGAACCTCAGCTCCAAAAAGTCCAAGCAATTTTTGCAAGAGGCACATGAGGCCCCCGTCTTTAAGGGGATGGATGTCCTAGCCCGCAAAGGCCCCTAGCAAAGGGTAGGACGGACAATGATATATAGATCCATAGACGACGAGCTCCTGGATCAACTTTTGGACTCCAGTCCCAGCATGGAGGCCTTGGCCAGTAGGAAGGGTCTTCTACTGAGCGAGGTAAGCTTCTTCGGTTTCTCGTTTTGTCTTCCCCGTGTTATTTTTATACTTTGTATTTTTCTGACTTTTCTTTGCATTTTTGTAGCTTGCTGATAGGCTAAAGTCGCACGCCTACAAACTAAATATCAAGACTCGGCTACAAAACTGCAGCTAGGACAAGTCCAGGGTCGATCCACTGAAGAACTGTTATTTATTTGCACAATTGTCACTTGACAAGATTGGGGGTCTAAGATTGATTTTAATTAATTCCTAAGACGGGAATAAAAAAACTAAGTTGTAAACAATTAAAGAAAAGCACTTTGGATCAATTATTTTCCCCGTCTATCATTCAAATATCATTGGTTAACTCTTTTCACTTTTACCCTATTCACTCGATCACGAGATGTATTTCAATCTCTATCTCTTTCTTTAATAATAGATAATAGCATGACACACTCACTAATAACCCTAATCAATACCTAAACCTAACTGACACAGTCTAGATTCACAATATCGATTGATTCCGCTTTAAGACATTAAGATCGAGAACACGTTCTAATTTTATTTCAATTAGATACTTGTCCATTTTCTCCCTCTTCACAATTTACCATGACACATGCATAAACCATAAAGTTGCTACTTTTGAAACCCTAAATTGACACAATCTTAGGGAATTCTAGCAATGAATTATGATCCAAGATTCAACAATTGGCCTAATTGAAAAACCCTAGAAATCAATTCAATCAATCAAAACAGAAGAAAATATGAATAGGACAAAAGATACGAAAAGAAATTAACCTCAATTGAATTTCAAGACGGTTCCAAAAATTGAATCCAAAGCAAAGAAATTAGTTCTCCATAAAAAGTGATGAACTCTCTAGGGAAAAGTAATAATAAAAGTCGAACCCTAAACTGTTAGTAAAAACAAAGTATTTATACTTCTCCTCAAATCCTAAATTAACAACGAAAAGAAAAAGGGAAATAAAATAAAAATAACCCAAAACGTGTACAACTGCTGCAATGATGACATCATAACACGCTGAGAGCACGAGTCATGCTAATCTTCACGAGTCGTGCCACTGCCCTTCAGTCGTGACACGCTTCGTGCTTTCAAATGTAGTCGTGCTGGGGTTTGGAACGACTCGTGCTATGTAGCACGAGTCGTGACTTTTCCTGAATTTCCAGATTTCCAGCTTCTGCTCTTTGGCCCTTTAAGTTTCCTCTTTGTTACACTTTAACCCTTGAGCTCCCTATTGACTTGAACTGACTGTAGACTAGCCTCTCCAAAACACCATTGCATCATATTACAATAAAATTGCCAATAATAATCTCTCATATTACAATGTTTCCTTAATAATACAAAATATAGCAATTTATCTAAAAATAAACACAAAATGTAACCAAATTGCTTTAAATTGTCTGGAAAAACCAAGGAATTACTAAAGCTAAAAACAACCTATCATATTTCCCCACGCTTAGACCTTTACTCGTCCCTGAGTAAATTTCTAATTCCTCGCTAACTCCAGGTCTAAAACAGGCGCGCGAGGGGAAGTGATTTCCCTAACTCCTCTACACCAACAACTCAATCACGTCAACAAACCATATTCGGAGAATAAAACTCCACTCCTTATTACTCCAAAAAATGGTAATAATGGCCTTAGCTTGATCCCAACTCCAAATATGCAAAAAGGGACATCCAAACTAAGGCCCACACATAAAAAGCTAGGGGGAACTAAAATGACCTAAGCTTCCCCCACGCTATCCTTGTACTACTACTCCCTCAAATCAAGTCAATGTCCAAGTAAAGACTTACCTCGTGTGCTACACCGACCCCCCTTTATCACCAAAAAGAAAAAATGAGGATTTTCTAACCTAACGCCTTTAACCGAACCTCCTACTCCAAGAATAAACAATCCTACCCGATGCTCCAATCCTCCCTTATGTCTCCAACTCCGGTGATATACAAAAGATAAACATTGTTTCACTTCCTCACCTTTTGCCTAGGTGTCGTTTCCGGTTTTCACCTAGCCTCTCATTTTTTTTCATTTTTTCATTTTTTTTTCAATTTACAACACACCCTCTCCTTTTGCCTAAGTGCCCTCTCGAGTTTTCACTTAGCCTCTCTGTTATTTTTTTAGTTTTTTTAGTATCAATTTACAACATAAATAAACCTCCTCCCCCACGTTTAATCTCACAATGCCCTTAGTGTGACCAATAAAATCATAATAAAGATCAAAAACATAAGGAGGAAGGAGATAGTACCATCAACGCCAGCATCGCCAAGAGGACCGAGAGGGCTCACCAAAACGGACTCCTCTATCAATACGCCTCTGATCCCTTCGTTTCGCCCGGTCATCCATCATCCTCATGTAATCTTCCGGAACGGGCTCGTATACTCTTGGCTCAGGCCGCTGCACATAGGCCTCTAGCTGCTGGTGCCTCTTACTCATCACCCTTATTTCATCCTAGACTGACTCCAACCTATCTGCTAATTCTTCCCTTTATAAATCTGTCCCTCTCAAATGTTCCTCTTTCCGCTCGTATCGGGTCGTGTGTGCCTGGTTCTGCTCATCCAAGTAAGCTCGCATCTCCTGCCACTGCTCGAACGACCCTTGTTGGCTCGAACTACTTGCCTCCTCTCTCCTAGGCTCTTGCCTCTCAACACGTGGCTCCTCCTCCTCATCCTCACTATCAGGCATATCGCCTCTATCAATCGCCAATTGCCTCCCCATAATATCAACCACCCCAGGCATTCGCCAATCCCTAGGCTGCTCCCCACTCGGGTATACCTCAATGCTCGGGCATCTAATCCTCAGCCCATTACCATAAGTCAACCATAAAGCATCCACCGACCCATCAACCCTGGAGAATGCATTACCATACCTCAACAAAAACTCGTGGTCATAGAATTTCGGGCCACCAACCAACCCCGCTGCGTCCGACGGATTCTTCACAAAATGTTTAGCCAACAAAGTAATCATCCCCCCGACTGGGATGTTCCCGCTGCTCTGCCTCGAAAAGCTCTTACACCTCCTGAAAAAGTAATCAACCCAGTCCGTTATTTTGTCAATGGAGGGTAGGGCACACTGCATAAAGGTAATTGAGGTGGCATTTGTTTGGGCCGGCTCCCCATTGCTAAAGAAAGTCATACACAAGCCTTTGTACAAAAATCTCCACGTCGGGTGGTAAAATTCCTTCGCCCTTACATAAGGTTTCTGCATATACTTCCCTTTCAACTCCAAATAGAAAAATTCCACAGCCTTATCTTTCTTTGGTTCACCCTCAGGCGTCTCCTCAACTCCAAACAACTCCCTCACTTGGTAATACCTAAGCTCCCGTTGTATATCATTAAGATTAAACCTCACACATTCGAACTTATCATCGTCCACAAACCTCTCAACAGTGGATAGAAATTCCAAAGTATACCGCTTATAGGTTGCGGCACTCTTCCCTAGAAACTCTCCCAAGCCCGCATTCGTTAAAAATTGTTGTACCATCCCGTCTACCCCAAGCTTTTGCAAAGTCGACGTATTCAAAAATTTTGTCACTTGAATCTCCCGCCCCCTTTTATTTAGATTCCTCCATTTGTTCTTTTGGGTTTCGTTTGAATTCCTTAACCCCATGAAATCGTCGGGTTGGGCTTCCGACAAGATAACCGACCTCTTTTGCCTCTTAGACGGAGGCTGAGCGTTTCCACCCTTTGTTTTCACCATTTTAATTCAATCAATCTAAATACTCACACAATGAAAACACAACCCCCACAACAACACCAACACAAAGCAATAATCTCCGTTCAAAACCAACCGAACCTCCAAAGCTCCCCAAGAAATTTAAGGCTCAACAAAGAAATAATGTCGAAGCTTACCTTGCACTACTTTTCCAAATCCCCGAAACTCCACCTTGTTGCTCCAAATCACAGCTTTCACAGGTTATGTCAAAAGCCCCAAAATCTAAATTTTTAGGGTTTCGAATTTCTTGAATCAAAGAGGAAATTGAAGGTTGAGAAGGGTGTATATGTGGTCGAAATTGAAGGAGGAGGTGGTGGGAAGGTTCAATTTGGGGTTTAATGGGTGTAACTTGTGGGTTTTGGGTAGAGAGAGAAATTAGGGGGGTAGGCCGAATCGGTGGTTTGGAGAGGTAGAGGGTGGTGTTTATGGAGGGGGAGAGGAAAAAGGAAGAAGGTGAAGATGAAGGGGTGGGGGCGGGGGCGACGGCTGGTATGGTGGAAGGGTGGTGTTTAATGGGGTAGAAAGTGAATAGTGAAGAAGCACGGAGGAAGAAGGAGTAGGGGAAAAATAAGGATTTCAAAATTAAACCACGACTGCCCCTTTCTGTATCAGCATATTTCACGACTCGTGCTATTTGGCACGAGTCGTTCCCTCCTCCATCAGTCGTGACACGCCTTGTGATAAAGTATACACTCGTGCTGGTTTTTGGTACGAGTCGTGCCCAAGCCATTTTTTTTTTGAACCTGGGCACTCGTTTTGCTCCGTCTCCCCTGCTTTCCTGCACATCACCACAACACAAAAACCTTCAGTAGCACCAATTCCACACAAAATAGTAAAAAAATGAACAAAAATCACAAAAATAATAAACAAAGAAATTCCAGGGTTGCCTCCCGGTAAGCCACCCTTCTTTACCGTCTTTGGCTAGACCCAACGCCGGGTAAGCCCCCGGCGTAGCATATGGCTCAATCATAAATAGGATCGTAGAGATCTATCATCTCTACATCCTCAACAGTAATTTCTCCACCATCAAAATAGGGCTTCAATCTTTGCCCATTTACCTTGAACTCTTGGTCTCCGGAGAGACTAGAGATTACAACCGCAACATGCGGAAATACCTCCCTCACCAAATAGGGACCGATCCACCGGGACCTCAATTTACCAGGGAACAAGCGCAAGCGGGAGTCAAATAGGAGGACTTTTTGACCAACCTTGAAGTCCCTCTTTAAAATCATTTTTTCATGCCACGCTTTTGCTCGTTCCTTATAAGACAAATTATTTCCATAGGCCTCTCTCCGGATCTCATCTAGTTCATTCAATTGTAATTTCATTTCCTCACCGGACCCGTCTAAGTTCATGTTGAACTTTTTGATTGCCCAAAAGGCTTTGTGCTCTAGTTCCACGGGCAAGTGACATGGCTTTCCAAACACTAATCGATATGGAGGCATACCAATAGGTGTCTTGTAGGCCGTTCAGTATGCCCATAAAGCATCCTCTAACCTAAGGCTCCAATCTTTCCTATTCGGGTTCACGGTCTTTTCGAGGATGGACTTGATTTCCCTATTGGACACCTCTGCTTGGCAATTTGTTTGGGGATGATAGGCGGTAGATACCTTATGAGTGATATTGTACTTTTTAACCAAGACCTCCACCATCCTATTGCAAAAATGAGTTCCCCTATCACTAATCAAGGCCCTTGGCATCTCAAATCTAGACACAACATTACTCTTAAGGAAACTCACCACCACCTTAGAATCATCGGTGCGTGTAGGGATCGCTTCGACCCACTTGGAAACGTAGTCCACTGCAAGTAAGATGTATACAAAACCAAAAGAAATAGGGAACAGACCCATAAAGTCAATTCCCCACAAATCAAAAACTTCGCAATTAATTACGATGTTTTGTGGCATCTCTTTGCGACGTCCTATATTTCCAACACGTTGACACCGGTCACAGGTCTTACAGAAGGCAGTGGCATCCATAAATAATTTTGGCCAAAAGAAGCCACTGTCTAACACTTTCCTAGCGGTATTTTTGGCACCAAAGTGACCACCACATGCATACTCATGACAAAACGTTAGGATAGAGGCCATTTCGTTTTACGGGACGCATCTATGATTGACTTGGTCAACGCAATGCTTCCACAAGTTTGGCTCGTCCCACACATAGTACTTAGCCTCGCTACGGATTTTGTCTCTTTTGGATTTAGAAAATCCTTGGGGAAATTTATTAGAGACCAAAAAGTTCACCAAGTCCGCATACCAAGGGAACACCTCTTTCACTGCCCACAAAGCCTCATCAGGAAACTCACCCCTAATAGGGGCTTGTTTATAAGGCTTGTCCTCTTCTCTCACAAGACGACTCAAGTGATCGGCCACAACATTTTCGGCCCCTTTCTTATCCTTAACCTCTATGTCAAATTCACTCAACAAGAGAATCCACCGAATGAGTCTCGGTTTTGCCTCTTTCTTAGACATCAAATACCTCAGAGCAGCATGATCGGTGTACACAACGATTTTAGTCCCAAGCAAATAGGACCTTAACTTTTCTAATGCAAAAACCACCGCTAACATCTCTTTTTCAGTAGTGGAATAATTTCTTTGTGCCTCATTCAAAGTCATGGATGCATAATAAATTACATGAGAGGCACGATCCACTTTTTGACCCAAAACTACCCCACGGTGTAGCTACTAGCATCACACATGATCTCAAAAGGGAGAGACCAATTGGGGGCTTGAATTATGGGAGTAGATGTCAATCTACCGTTCAAATCATCAAATGATTTCTTGCAATTATCATCAAATTTAAAATCCACCTCTTTTTGCAACAAGATGCATAGAGGTGTAGCAATCTTTGAAAAATCTTTTATGAAGCGACGGTAAAACCCCGCATGACCATGAAAGACCGTACTTCACGCACATTTGTAGGGTAAGGAAGTGTGGAAATAACATCAATTTTAGCTTTGTCCACTTCAATACCCTTTTTAGAAACCACATGTCCCAACACAATGCCTTGCTCAACCATGAAGTGACATTTTTCAAAATTCAACACCAAATTGGTTTCAACACATCAGTCAAGAACTAAAGCAAGGTGAGCAAGACATTGCTCGAAGGAGTCTCTATGGACGGTGAAGTCATCCATGAAAACTTCCATTAAGTTCTCCACAAAATCGGAGAAGATGCTCATCATACACCTTTGAAAAGTTGCGGTGCATTTCATAAATCAAAGGGCATCCTCCGATAGGCAAAGGTGCCGAAGGGGCAAGTAAAAGTGGTTTTCTCTTGGTCTTCCGGTGCAATTGGTATTTGAAAATACCTAGAATAACCATCAAGAAAACAATAGTATGCCTTTCCGGCAAGCCTTTCCAACATTTGATCAATAAAGGGGAGGGGAAAGTGATCTTTTCTAGTTACCTCATTAATCCGATGAAGATCAATGCAAACACGCCATCCCGTTTGCTCCCAGGTTGGCACCAACTCGCCCTTGTGATTGATGACGACGGTGATCCCGCCCCTCTTAGCTACACATTGAGTAGGACTCACCCACTCACTATCGGATATGGCATAGATGATCCCCATCTGTAGCAACTTCAAAACCTCCTTCTTCACCACCTCCATCATAGGTGGATTCAACCTCCTCTGTTGTTGCCTTACCGTCTTAGCACCCTCCTCTAGCAAAATTCGGTGAGTACATAAAGAAGGACTTATGCCCTTAATGTCGGCAATAATCCACCCAATCGCTTCTTTCCGTCCCCGGATCACATCAACTAATTTCTTCTCTTGCTCCTCCGTCAGAACACTAGAGATCACCACAGGAAGTGTCTTCCCTTCACCCAAGAAAGCATATTTCAAATTCTCGGGAAGGGGCTTCAATTCAAGTACAGGTGCCTTCTCAACAGATTGCAATGGTTTCTCCGGTGGCACCTCCAACTGTATACGACCATAACCCGGTGGTGAGACATACATGGCATCTTCAGAAAGGCTCATCACCGCCTCCTTCATATCATCGGAAATATCAAAGTCTAATCCCGCACACTCCAAAGCATTCTCCAATACAGGTTTCATGTCATCATCTCCCCCACACACATCAAATACCTCTTGAGCAATGGGTTTAACTACATCAATGAAATTCACCGAATGAACATCCTTAGGGTACTTCATGGCATCAAAGATATTGAACTCCATTTGTTGCCCATTGTAAGTACCCAAATCCGGATCGCCAAAATCCGTTAGAAGTTAACCGAAATCCGTTAACTGGCCCGCTCCAGGTTAACCGGCACCCGTTAAGTTCCCCGTTCCCAAGCCAACGAGACGTCCCGGGACTGCCCCGTGCATCCCAACGTCAAAGCGTACTCAACACATGTCTTCGCACGTAAAAGTACAGCTTTCCCTGAAAAACGCACTTTCCGGCACTTTTCGGGGGCGTTTCGAACATTTTCCGGACAGTTATTTAAAAAACGGACAAAACCGGGGATAATGGCACGAAATCCCATGCCCTAGGTGAGTCACAGGACACGTGGCATGCATGCCACAGCTTCCTTGTCAACATCAATCAAAAATCAGTGTGAAAAGAAAAAAATACCCCTGGTATGCAGTCCAAGTTCGGCCGGACTCTTTTGCAGACAATCCAGAATTGCCAGCAAGTCCCTCCAATTTCCAAAGTTTCACAAAACCCCCTGGAATTCAGCCTAAGTCTGTCCGGACTCTTTCATAAATTTCACCTATAAATACAGACCTCTGTCAAGCATTTTGACAACAACAAAAAAAATCACCCAAAATCCTCTCAAGCCACGGCATAAACCCTTTTCCACCTTCCCTGAGCCCCGTTTTGCCTCGATTTGCGTGAAAACTCCGCGTTTCAACCAAACACGAGCCAAAACACCTCAAAACACCATTCTAAACAGCTTTTCATATCCCGTATATGCCCATCGAGCCAAAGGAGCCAACCCTAGCCATAGGTGGTGCTCTATCTCCCTAAACTCTCGTTTTATCTCGGTTTACGCGCCAGTCGCTACAACCGTTTCGGACGAACGTTGTTGAAATGTAGACATCACCGTCTAACGGGGTCCGATACGTTTTAGTCCTTGATCCTCTTCTCTTCCCGTAAGAGAAGTAATCTCGGGTTAAAACGGCATTCCGGCCCCGTTCCGTTACTTTTTAGGTCATTTACAAATTCAGGATCGTTTGATCCATCGAACGTCATTTACTTTCATGTCATTTACAATTCCGGATCGTTTGATCCGTTGATCGTCATTTACTTTTACGTAACTTTACAATTCCGAGTTGTTTGGCTCGTTGATCGCACTTTACAATTTCGGGTCGCTTGATTCCGTCGATACCGCACTTTAAATACTGTCATTTACAAGTCCGAGCCGTTTGAATCGCATATCATTTAATGCCTTTTTCACGTAAAATCGCTAACAATGTAATGCCCGGTTCAAAACCGGAGTTCGACATTCGAACTCTCTTTCAAAAACGCGCGAAATGATGTTTGGCATCCAAACGCTCATCTTCAAACTTAAAAGCTGACTTTTGACATTCTAAATCATTTAATGCTTTTTTCCCGTAAAATCGCTAACAATGACACGCCCGGTTCAAAACCGGAGTTCGACATTCAAACTCTCTTTCAAAACGCGCGAAATGACGTTTGGCATCCAAACGATCATCTTCAAAATCCTACGTTTGACATTCAAACGCTCTTTTCTTAAAAGTCAACATTTGACACTTAAGTTAAACAGTTAAAATCAGGATTCGCGCCACTTTTCCTAAAACTTCCAAAACCGATGTTTGTCATTCAAACGCTCGCCTTTTCAACAAAAGAACATAATCAACGTTTGACATTCAAACCAAGATTAAGCTTGTCATTCAAGCCCCCATTTTCAAAATGCAAACACACACACACACACACATTTTCAAGAAAGGTAGAAAGACTCGTCATACGAGGCGTTTCGGGTGATCTCAAAATACTCTTCCCGAAACGTAAAGTGACCTCCGAACTAAAAATCTCTGGTACTCAAAAAAAAACTTTTACTCATTTTTGCTACCAATAAAAATGACTCCCCGTTTTCAAAGCTTTTTCCTAAGTTTTTGCTGCCAATAAAAATGACACCATTTTCAACCAAAAGCCGTTTTTCAACGTTTGGGCTCAAAATACAAAAATCGCGTGGCGACTCCTCTCCTTCCCGAAAGCGAGGTCTCAGACACCAACCCTCCGCGAAAGACAACTGCCTTTTCCCGCCGCACGCGAAAAGTCCGGGTAATTTCAGTTGGCGACTCCGCTGGGGAATTGGATACTTTTTTCAAAACTACCGTTGTTTTCAAAAGAGCCTTCCGTGGGTCAAACTTTCGTTTACCCTTCCTCATTTTATGTGCGTGTGTTACTTTAAACCTCGAACGGTTTTTTTCAGGGTGTTACATTATCGTCTTTTTCTAAATCATAGCATGTTCGTGCATTCCCGTTCATACTTGATTTTCATGTTGCATTTTGAACTGCGCATAAAATTTTTTAAGACACATTCTGAAAAATCTCTGCTTTACTCAGAAAAAAGAATTTTAGTGACCGCACACTACTCGGACTTGCTTCCTCGGTACATCGCACTTCACGTGCACTTGTTGCCTCGGTACACTGCACACTACAACCCGTAACCCGGGATGACCGTTCAGTTGCAGCTCAGTTGGTCTGCCAGACACCTTTCGAGCGCGCACGGGGTCGTCCCAAACAGCCCATCCTAGCCCGTGTAAGCCATGCACTCTTTGTGTCACACTTCATCCAAGACCCCGGTTGGTTTTTGGCTTAGTACGTGTCATAAAGCCCAAGTGTATGTTTTTTACGCCGGGTTCCGCCACGGGTCAAGCTCGAAAGATTGAGACCGAAGGTCGTTCCCGACCCGAAGTCTTGAGCTTTTCAGCCTTGACTTTGACGCGAAGCTCTGCCGAAAAATATACCCGAAGGTTCAATGTGACACCGTGTCACCAAACCCTCACCGTATGCACCGTGCCAGCCACAACTTGGCCAATGCCGAAAGCTAAGGCCCCTCGCGCAAGCGAGTCAGGAGAGGTCATGCCGAAATTTTGGCACGATCCCCGCCTTAACTTAAGGACGTTGACTTCGACCGTGGCCCGTGCATCACATACGTTGGAAGTTTGCGTGATCAGCTAGCCTTAAGTTCACTTTTTCCTTTGTCGGTGGAACTCGCTTGCCTTATAGGACCCTCGCTTGGGATTTTCCGTCCCGAGAAGATGATCTACAAATGGAAACAAGGGGCTTATAAACGTAGTGACGAGATCCACTGATTAGAGCCTTAGGTTAGTTGCGAAAAAGAAGACACGATCTTTTCCAACCGATTAGGACTCTGAGAAAATGCGTTTTAAGTAAACATTAATCGGTAACTGCACATTGCACAAGCCCGAAACCCTGAGCCAAATACCCTTTTCCGAAGCCTAAACCCTGCCTTTCGTTCCCTGCAGCGAGCAGAAAGTGGTTCAGAATTCCGGGTCAGCGCCTCGCCAGAATCACAGTTACGGCAACATCAGACATTTCTTCGGTTCCCTCAGTTCCCTCCGTCAGAATATCCAACATGTCTAGCTCACCGAGAAATCGTGACGGGGACGGACCCCCGCCACCGGTAACAGATATGACATTGGAAGAAGCCATCCGGGCTTGTGAGGTTCACAAGAGGCAGAAAGAAGATCAGCAGAATTTTGTGGTACAGCTTCTGAATGAGCGAGGTATAACAGCTATCCCCCAGTCAGACGGTACTTTCGTCCTAGTCGAGGACGATGATTCCCCGAAACCAGTTCCTTAAACCTTCAACCAGGTTCCTCCCCCGCCAACTTATGCGATTCCTTCAAACCAAGGAAACAGCCGACCTAGGCTTCACGTTGCCACCTCTCAGGGCAACCCTGCCATATACGGCCAAGCCAGTACTACTCCCATCACTCAGTACAACCAGCGCACCGCTGGACCATCTCAAACAGATGCCAATATCCTTCAATACCCTCCTGGGTTCATCCCATTGCCTATACACGAATCCTAAAACACCAGGGACAAACCCCGATACAGTCCAGAGAAGGCCCCCATATATCCCCATATATCAAGCCTTCCACCTCCAATCACTACCGCTCGCGTGGTAGCACCCGGGGCCGAGCCTCAAAGTCCACCACTGGACCCAACCTTAGCCTGGATGGTCAAACAGATGAAAGACCTGAAAGCCACCATGAGCAGCTCAAAGCAAGAAACGCTCAAATCCACAGATCCGGGAATGGTCACGCCTCTCCCTGCCAAGTTCAGAATGCCGGAGATGGACCGATTTGATGGAACTAAATGTCCTCAAACGCATGTTGACACCTATGTTCTCGGCATGAGAGCGAAATGAGCAACCCTCCAGCAGATGGCCGATCACTTCCAGCATACGCTCAAGAGTTCAGCATTACGATGATTCCTAAGGGTCAAGCCTGCAGATCGCCATACCTGGGATCAGATCAGTAACATCTTCCTAGAGCGGTACAGATCCAACTTAGAGTGGGAAACAAGTCGTGAGGACTTAATCACCACCGAACAGAAAGCAGATGAAAGCGTTGGAGAATTCTACAAGAGGTGAAATTGGAAACTCTCCGAGATCATGGAGCCACTCTCCAAGGATGAACAGATGTGGATCTTCAAGTCCTGCTTAAGACCATCCATCAGAACTCTCATCAGTCATCACTTCTTCCCAGATCTCAGGGCCATGGTCAATGCCGGCTCACAGTTCGAGAAGGATCTCAAGGAAAAATTGGCTATTGCATAGCCATACAGATACCGATCAGCAGTTGCATTCAATCCCGCACCGGCCCCCGACAAAGGGAAAGATACGTCTGTCAACTACATCCATTAGGGACAGCAGTCGGGCAAAAGAAACCCAGTCCCACAAAGCAACAACTCTACTCCGAAGCAGCCTGCCGTACACTTCGACAAGTTGGACATGCCGCTGAGTAAGATGCTTGAAGGGTTAATCAAGGAAGGCCTCCTCAAACCCGTTGCAAACTACAAACCCAAGAATCCCGTAGTCAACGCTGACAAGAGCAAGTACTGCGCCTTCCATCAGTATCATGGCCATACCACCGACAACTGTGTGGGGTTACGGTACGAAATTCAGAATTTGATAGAGGAAGGAAAGTTGGAGCATCCCCGTGGACCCAATACAGTCGAAAACCCTTGTCCGAACAACAACAATGTGAATTCCATTGAATGGGTGCCAAAGAAGATTGCCGCAGAGCCAGTTCCTCCGCCTCTTCCAGCCGGGTCCTCATCGAATGTCCACATCAGTTACGATGTTTGTGACTGCTCCGCCTGCCTGGAGTACGAGTCCCAAGAGATGGTCAGGGGTAATCCTCCAAGAAAGCAGAAGAAGAAGTCTTCTCAACAGAAGCTGAGAGAAAGATATGAAGCTGGAGATACCAGTGTGGGTACACTTGGAGAGCCATCCAGGAGGTTCGATTACTACTTACATTACTCCAGACAGTCCTCCCTTCCTCCAGGCCACGCAGCTTTAGAGCAAATAGGGGTGGGAAAGCCGAGAAGTCCTGCTGACACCAGAGTTCAGGCCTCAGGGCTCCGGAATACCTCAGATCTTGATAATCTCACTGCCAGTCAGAAGCTTAACCCCCAGCGGGATCAGTCAAGGTTCAATTTGCCCAGCTTCAGGGCACGGGCCGGCAAAGGAAAATTAAAGACAGCTTGTCACTCGCACTCAATCAACGTGCTAACCAAGGGCGGCCACCGCCACAAACAGCCTCAACACAATCCCGAGGCACCAGCAAAGGCTTTACCTCGCAAGAGGAAGACAGAAAACGGATGGCTTGATGACTCTCCTTCTCCGGATAGAGACCAGATCTACGATTCCCGACTGTATGGCAGTATGCTCACTTTCTGTGACGAGGACCTGTCGAGAGATACCTCAGGGCACAATGAAGCTTTGTACATCACTCTCAAGCTCAACACCATATCACTCCCCGGAGTAATAGTAGACAACGGATCAACAGTTAACGTTCTCCCTCTCAGCATGATGCGAGCCCTACGCATCGACGAAGGCCACATGATTCCATCTGCCCGGACTATCAAGGCCTACGACAGCACGTCTCGTCCCATTCTGGGGACGGTGACTATGGAGCTCTGGTTCAAAACCCAAATGGTGCCAGCAAAATTCCACGTTATGGACATTCCGTCCGAATTCACAGCTCTGTTGGGACGCCCTTGGCTACATCACATGAAAGCCATATCTTCCACTCTCCATCAACGCGTCAAGTTCATTAACCAGTAGGGAGATCTTGAAGTCATCAGAGGGGACAGTTTCCTCATACGGAACGAAGCCAAGACAACAGCCAAGCGTGCCCGCAGCCAGGCACCGAGGCTACCTCCTTCAAGTCGACCAAGGGACTATCGGGGCAAATCTCATCAAAATCCCTTAGAGTCCGGAGATGCTAAATATATCAACGTCCTCGAGCAGGCAAACCCTGAAGCAGTCATATACATCAAGTTCAACTGCCGTTTCCGACACTTGGAAGCAGATTAGAAAGAAACCCTGAGCATCGCCATGATGCGGGCACATAAACCCCATGTCTCCGATCGGAGATTTGTCAGCATCCTTCAATCCTACTCTCTGGCCCCGCCAGGCGAGGAAATCTTCGTGATAAAGGTCAACAAGCATTGTCACACTCGTGATGAATGTAAGGCAGTTGTATGGGATGTCCTCCACGAGGAATTGCCCGCTGAGCCCCTCTTCTCAAGCGAAGGGCATGATGTTTTTCTAGCAGCTCCAACAGCGCAGCAGGACGCGAGGCGTCCCTACGTGTGGGTTGAGCCGTCAGACGACAACGAATCAGGACTCTCCGGAGTCGAGGACGTGGCAGATCCACGGGAATATCCCTACATACATATGCTCAGTTTCGAGGACGGTACCAGTTCCGATGATGTCACCTACGACCAGGGCTCCAATACCATGGAAATTATCAAGCTCAACATCCCGTACAGGCAGTTATCCGGTGAATGGAAACAACTGGTTGACACGACAAAGAACCCCTCTGATCAAGTGACTGACGACGACTTCGTCAACATCATCTTTTCCAGATATCCTGATGATACAAAGGATCAGGTCCATATTATCAGATCCTGCAATGCCAAAGTTACCCTCGACGACTGCCTGCTCATGGTAAACGAGGCCCTGGCCAATCGAGCTCGAGCTCATCATCACTTCGACTACCGGCCCGGTGGCAACCGGCCCGTGCGTCGATCAAAGCTTACAGCCACAAGCGCCGCCAAGGCCAAGGGCAACAGCAAAGGAGACAAAGCTCCTCACCCTGTCACAAATCAGATCAACCTCGGGAACGCTTCCAGTAGCTACCCTGAAAACATTTGTAAAAGTCTTCCCCGCAAGACAGATCAATCTTCCGACGAAAGGAATGATCACCTTAGCATCAACATGCTCAAGTTCGATCCTACTCCCAGTCGTCACGGCCACGGATTCAGGCATCCCGCCAGCAAATTGCTAGCTTTGATAGACTTGGCGATCCAGCAAGATCACGAGACTATCAACATCGCAGAATTCAACACCCCCGTGGGTTCAATCAAGCAGATATGGGCGAACTTCTTGGTAATCGAGATCAAGGAAGGCCGCATGGAATGTCCCTGCCCGACTTCCTTCGTCAATATAATCCGAGTGTTTCCGCCATTCGGGGATTTGGATGTGATCATGGTTCTGGACACTAGTCAGATGGCGCGCACCTACGGAGACTGTTTAGCTCTCGCAAGGAAAGCCCTCATGGAACTAGCCGCTCAAGAGAACCGTCTCTGGGACGAGAACCAAGCTCAAAAGACCCACAGGGACCAAGCCCTTAAAGTGTCACAAACAGCTTCCGACAAAAAGTTAGAGGCCACTCTAGACCAATTCGACCTCAAGGGTTTTGTCCACAGAAACTTCCTGGAATACCGTCTTTTCTCATCCAACCCCCTCTGGCAAGGGAGGGCGGTCAATGGTCCCGACGACCTAGAAGATGGAATGACACAGCACGACGAGTACCAGCGCTTACCTCCCTGAGGAAAGCAAGTTCTCTGTGAAAGCGACGACGAAGACGATGAAACCATTCTCTTCCAAGCCGGGCATGAAGTCAATAAAACCGGAATCCCAAGGGTCCTGGGAGGATGGGGACGGATCATTTCCGTAATCAAACTAAAAGGCCAACTGAGGAAGGAAGGTCTATTCAAAAATAAAAGAAAGATGGAAATACATCTCCAGCAACTACTCAGGGGGATTCCACAGACTGCGGCATTCGTTTACAGAAACGATCAACTAGGACAGCAACCAGTTACATGGGCAGATGTTCGGGAGGCCATGTATTCACCTTCCGACATACCCGCCACTCAGATAAAGAAGAAGGGAAAGCTCTCCCTGATGGAGGTTTATCTAGACTGCCGCACACAGTTCAAAGAAGCACGGGCTATTCTCACATGGGAAGAAACGCAGGCGCTAACTCTCGACGCAGGCTCTACTGCAAGAAAGTTGATCTGGGCTAAGAGTGGAGGAAAATTAGCAAACCATGAGTATCGCCAAACCCAACTCCAGAATGCCCTGAGCATGCTCAGCAAGAAGGAAAGGAGCGCGGTATACCGTGAAGAGATCAAAGAGACAGTTCGCATGAACCAAGAACTCTCTAACCTCCCCCGGAGGGTCAGCAGCGCACAGTTCAGTTCTGGCAACCACTGTTGCGCACTGACGTTCGAACAGCTGCGGCAATCCATAAACTACCTCCCCATGGAGGCACCTAAGCCAGTATCCTGGGACAGAATCTGGAAAGCTGTCGAAGCTCCCGGGAATGCATCTACAGTCAACGAATTGAGAGAAGACATATGGCCCTATGCTTCGAGGAATCCTCCTCTGACTATGGCTCAGCTCAGAGCGACCTATTCAGAAGGGACCAAGCCTGATGTTAGCGTCCTGACCCGATCGAGTCAAATCCATGCATTACCACCTAAGGCCACCAAAAAGCCGACGGAGCAAGAACCGCAACCCGGCCTGCCCGAAGACACACGTTCCATGAAAGAGAACCCGATCCTCACTCAGCTCAAGCAGACCCAGGCGAACATTTCCCTTTGGTCCCTGCCCACATCTTCATACCCTCACAAGCTCAAGCTAGAGGAAAGTCTGGCCCGCACCATGGTCCCCGTGGACGCAACCCCAGATGAAGTAATTCAGATGATCGGCAACATCCACTACGGCAACATTATCACCTTCACAGATTTGAACCTGCCAAAATTTGGGGCTGATCACAATGAGCCGCTCTACATCACAGTCCAACTGGACGAGCGTCGCCTTCCCCGTATGTTGGTAGACGGAGGTTCCGGAATGAATGTCTTGCCCGCCAAGAAGATGGACCTGCTTGACTTTAAGCCCACAGATCTGAAGCCTTCAGTCCACACTGTCAAGGCCTATGACTCTACTTCCCGTACAGTTCTCGGGGGTGCTACTCTAAATATCTGGTTCGGCAAGCGGATGATCCCTACCGAATTCCAAGTGTTGGACATTCCTATCACTTTCATAGCCATCCTGGGGCGACCCTGGCTGCATCGATGGCGTGGCATCCACCCTTCACCAGTGTATCAAGTTCATGCAAGGCAATGAGCAAACCACAGTCTACGGCGACAGCGTCACCACCGAGGGGACCAGCACCAACGGCATTCCAGTGTTAGAGATCAAGCATGATGATGACATGGCATTAACTGGATTCACTTTGGAGACCTCCAAGATCTAAATATGCAACGTGGACCTTCTACTGTTTCAAGACAAAATCCCTCCCGCCATGAAGATGATGAAACTCATGAACTTCATCCCAGGACTGGGGCTCGGTAAAAGGTTACAAGGCCAACACCAAGTCATCGAAGTCAAGGACCCCACCATGGTCCAGGGGCTCGGTTATGTGCCAACACCAGCTGATATCAGAGAAAACAAAAGGGTCGCCCGCACCAAGGCAGCAGCCCGCAACCCAGCTTTGTTCCCTACCAACAGAGAGCAAATGCCATGGTTATCCTAGTTACCCAGCCTCTTCACTATCCTACGGGATTCACTCCCCCTCCTCAGTACGAACCAAGTTTCCTTATCCCGAAACTCCAGTATCAGCCTGACCTTTCCAACTTCGTCAATGCCTGTGAATTTGCCTCACTCTCAGACAGTGGCAGCGAAGAGTCAATCGGAAATGAGAATAGGAATGGATGGATTTACAGTGATGACGACAGTTCAATAGAAGGAATGAACATGGAGCCAATGGAAATGAAATCCGGAGGACGAGATAGGGTAGAAAATCATAGACCTGGAATGGGGGACTGTATCACTTCAAAGTGTGTCTGTCGCCTTTACAGGGGCTCGAAAGAGAAAATGGATGCAAGCTCAGATGAGGCAGGGTATGAATTCCACATCCTAGAATTCAACACTCCTTACAAAGACTTGGTCGGTGAATGGAGAAATTTGATGAAGCTTTAGCTGAAAGAGGGAAGTGGGCTCCACCTGCCGATCTAGAACACGTAAGCGTCATTGAGGCTAAACCCCCATCGGAAAGAGTAGACTCCATTGCGGTGTTGAGAATCACCCCTGAGACTTTGTCCGAAGAAGAATGTATGGAAGCTCTAGAAAGAGTCTTAAAGTTTGAAGCGACCCCGGTCCCCTTCCTATCTTATGATGACAGTGATGTCTTCTTGGTAATCCCTAAATTAGGGGAAGAGTCCAGAATACCTCTTATATGGCGTCAGGTATCCCGACCCGCTTTTGCCCTCATTGTTCATCAGAGTCAAGATGAAAGTTCCTACAGGAGTTACTGTAGTGATACTGAAGAGGACACAGTCGAAATGCCGGAAGGAACGGTAGAAGAGTGGTTAGCCCAGAAGCCAAAAAGCCCAGAAAGTCCTCCCGTGAATAAAGAACAGGAACCTGCCGTGAGGTTTGACCTCGCAGAAATCCTTATCGATGACGGAATCTCCCACTTCAGGAAGTGTTTGGCCAATGTCAAAGATGCAGTCAGAAGGTTGACCCCGAGAGAAAGAAGGGATATGTTTGACAGCGATAAGGAATGTGATCCCGCTCTGTTGAAAAAGTTGCTATGTCCAGGTGAGAAAGCCATTAGCAAACCTCCAAACCCTGGGAGCAATAATTCCTGTTGCATGTTGACCCTGAAAAGCCTGAATGAAACTGTCAAGGCCTTAAGTGTGGAAGATGAAACTGAAATCAGCCAATTGCTAAGCCAATGGGGAAGTCAAAATTCAGAAAAGGCCAGAAAGCCGGTAACCTGGGAGATTCGGGAAGCGGCCTATGCCTCTGGTAGTGCTGTTAATAAGATTAATCAGCAGAGTTGGCCATATGCCAGCAAAAGCCCGCCTCTAACTTTGAAGGAGCTGAAGGAATCCTCCGGTAGGACTGATGACTCTGAGAAGTCTAATGTCTATGTGATGACTCGGTCTGGACAGATGAGTGTGGAACAGCCTAAGGGTGACAAAAGAAATGCCGTCTCCGAGCCGAAGACAGACAAAAGACCTTACAGGCCAGAAGCAGAAAAGCCAGACTCTGAAAAGGAGGACCCGATGCTAACTCAGTTAAAGTGTACTCAAGCCAATATCTCCCTGTGGTACCTGTTAACCTCCTCATACCCTCACAAACTGAAGCTAGAAGAAAGTTTGGCCAAGACCATAGTGCCCATAGACATCACCCCAGATGAGGTCGTCCAGATGATTGGAAATATTCACTATGGAAACATCATCACCTTCACTGACTTGGACTTGCCAAAATATGGGGCTAGTCATAATGAACCCCTTTACATCACAGTCCAGCTGGAGGAACGCCGATTACCAAGGGTATTAGTCGATGGAGGGTCAGCAATGAATGTCCTGCCCGCAAAGATGATGGATTTGTTGGATTTGAAGCCCACAGATTTGAAGCCTTCCAGTCAGACCATTAAGGCCTACGATTCCACTGCTCGGTCGATTTTGGGGATTGCTACTCTTAAATTGTGGTTCGGGAAAAAGGCCATGGATGTAGACTTCCAAGTGATTGACATTCCCATTTCATTTACTGCTCTGCTGGGACGACCTTGGATTCACCAGATAAACGGGGTAGCCTCTACTTTGCACCAATGCGTCAAATTCCAGTCAAGTGATGGGACTATTACTACTATCTAGGGAGACAGTGTCACCGTGGAAGGAACCAGCACTGGAGGTATCCCAATACTGGAGATCAAGCATGATAATGAAGAGTTTGCCTTGACCGGATTCTCCGTAGCCTCCTCCAAGCACAAGTGTGTTGCACCAACCTCACTGCTACCTCCGACAAAATACCTCCTGCCATGCGAATGATGAGAAAGATGGGTTATCTTCCTGGGCTTGGACTGGGTAGAAGACTTCAGGGTCGCAATGCTGTTATTGATGTAAAGGAACAGACCACCCGATACGGCTTAGGATACAAGCCGAGTTCTCAGGATGACAGAAAGGCTAAAGGAACAGTTTCGGAAAAACGAAGTGAAGGGGTCCGTCTCCATCCTTACATCTTGTCTCTTGCCCAGTACTTCACAAGAGGTGGGACCCAATATGATGAAAGTGTTAGTCAAATCTCCTTGAGAAAAACTCTTCTGGAAAACCTTGAGAAAGTTCGGGGAAAACCAGCGAACCCTGTTCGGAGAATGTTCCTTGACTTGCCGAACATTCCTGGGGCTACCACTACTGTTTAGAACAAGTATGCCTTCAAGGGAAACCCAGACCGCTTCAAAGAGTCAGCACTCTTCCCATCAGGGGTAATGGATTTCTCCGCCTTCGAGTTAGCTCTTCCGAAGATCAGCTAGATAGAAGCTGCCAGTAGTGAAGACAGTGAGTTGGGTTTGCAGAAGCTATTTGATGAAGAAGCACAGATTCCTGACTTGATCGACTTCAGTTCAGATGATGAGGTAGTTGCCGTGATTGGAGATGGTGGCGAAGAACCTTTTGATCCCCGCACTTTGGTGACCAAGACAGAGATGCCTTTGAAGAACTGGGAGACATTCTTAGGGCCGATAGCCAGCCGACAGCAAATGATCACGGAGCTTGGATTGGTACCCCGTCCCTCTCAGCCCAGTCATGTCAAACACCCTGTCATTCATACCCTCGAGTCAGGAGTCTTTGAATTTCAGTCATCCGAAGGCCTCAAACCTGAGGATTATGAATATGTAGCCAATGTCATCTTTGCTTTCGCTTTGAATGAAATGACAGATCTTTCTGAGTATCCCCTTATTGCCAACTTAACAAATGATAAATTAACTAAAAACTTAACAAAAGTTAATAATGAATCATTTGAACAAGATGCAAACACACTAAACGAACAATACATTAAAGAAATCTTTAAGCAGGTTACAGACAAAGAGGAAAACCGGGCCCAGTGCCGAGGAGGTTTTGACAAGTGTTAACTTGGGCACTGTCGAGGAACCTAAAGAGACACAGATTGGGAACTTCTTCCAGGGGGTTGAACGGGACAGACTGGTCAATCTGCTCAGAGAATACATAGACGTGTTTGCATGGTCATACAGGGATATTCCGGGGCTAGACAGTTCGATTGTGGAGCACAGAATCCCTCTAGCACCAGATGCTAAGCCGATAAAGCGAGCGAGAAAGATCAAGCCCGAGTGGTCTCTACAGGTCAAAGAAGAGATTGAGAAGTTACTGCGGGTAGGATTCATCCGAGTCATCGAATATCCGACATGGTTATCCAACATCGTGACTGTGACTAAGGCCAATGGGAAGGTGCGCTGCTGTGTAGATTTCAGAGATCTGAACAAAGCCAGCCCCAAGGACGACTATCCCTTGCCAAACATAGACATTCTGGTGGACGCCACTGCTAACTATGAAGTCAAATCCTTCGTTGATGGCTTGGCTGGCTACAACCAGATCAAGATGGCTGAGGAGGACCAAGAAAAGACAGCCTTCACCACACTGTGGGGAACATACTGCTATACAGTGATGCCATTTGGGCTTAAGAATGCCGGGGCTACATATCAGAGGGCAGCGACCGCACTCTTTCATGACATGATCCACAAGGAGATCGAGGTCTATGTCGATGACATGATAATCCACTCCAAAGGTGAGGATGGACAGCACTTTGTCGACCTGCAAAAGTTCTTTGAGAGGTTGAGACAGCATTCCATGAGACTGAACCCTGCCAAATGCACCTTTAGAGTGACAAGGGGAAAAGTGCTTGGGTATATGGTCATTGAACGAGGTATTGAAGTCGATCCCCGAAAGATCAAGGCCATTATGGACATGTGGCTACCTCGAACCCAGACAGAAGTCAAGAGATTTATGGGCAAACTACAGTATATCAGCCGTTTTGTCAACCAGCTGACTGCTATGTGCGAGCCCATCTTCAAGCTCATGAAGAAGAATGCAGACACAGAATGGTTCGAGGAAAGCCAAGATGCCTTTGACCAAATCAAGGCGTACTTAGTACATCCTCCGGTGCTATGCCCCCCACATAGACAGAAACCTCTTCTGCTCTATCTCACTGTCACTGATACGGCAGTTGGGGTTATGCTCGCTTAGGAGAAGAAAGACTCTCGGGTAGAAAACGCCATTTACTTTGTCAGCCGGAAGCTGAAAGGAAGTGAGCTCAATTATTCAGCGTGTGAAAAGACTTGTGCAGGACTGGTCTGGGTAGTCAGTAAGCTGAAGAATTACATGCAAGCCCACTCTGTGAACTTGGTCTTGAAAATGGACCCCATCAAGTACATCTTCGACAAGCCTTCCCTCTCGAAGCACCTAGCAAAGTGGTCGTTCTTCTTAGCTGAGTATGACATCAACTATGTGACGAGAAAGGCCATCAAGGGTCAAGCGTTGTCAGACCATCTGGCAAACTTCCCTAGCATTGAGGATCGCGAACCTGAACCCCAATTCCCAGATGAAGGGATCTTCGTAGTTGACCCTGAGAATCGATGACAGCTATTCTTTGACGGAGCTGCTAACAAAAGAGGAAATGGCATAGGGATGTTACTGGTCGATACGAAAGATGAGCACACACCAATAGCCCTTAAGTTAAACTTCCCTGCCACGAACAATATTGCCGAGTAGAAAGGAATGTCAAGGAACTCGAGGTCTATGGAGACTCAGCCCTGATCATCAACCAGGTCTCCAACAAGTGGAAGACTGTGGACCCTGATCTTCAGAGGTATCATGCCTACTTGGAAGAGTTGACTGAGCAGTTCAGAGAAGTGACTTTCCATTACCTGCAAGGGATAAGAACAGATTCGCGGATGCCTTAGCTACTCTAGCCTCATTGGTAGAGATCCCCGAGGGAAAGGCCATAAAACCCTTCAGAATGGGTAAAAGAGAAGCCCCGGCTTTCTGTTGTGAAATATACTTGGGATCCGAGCCTGTTAAGGAACCCTGGTACAATCAGATTTATCAATTCCTCAAAAATGGAGAGTCAGCTTTCAGAGACGAAGAAGGTAGACCAAGGGAAGGCATCAAAGCCATGAGCTTGCAAGCCCTGAAAAGGTTGGCCTCCCATTATGTCATTCTAGGGGGCGACCTGTACAAGAAACGGTACCAGGGACCACTCCTCCTATGTGTCACCCAAGAAAGGGCCAGAGAGTTAATGACAGATGTCCACAATGGTCCCTGCGGTCCGCATATGAATGCCAGAGCATTGATGCAAGTGATTCTCAGAATGGGCTACTACTGGATTTCCATGGAAACAGACTGTGTCCAGCATGTCCGACAGTGCGACAAATGCCAACGGTTTACCAACCTCAATCATCTTCCACCTCATGACCTGTACTGCATGACGACTCCTTGGCCGTTTGCAACTTGGGGTATTGACGTGATAGGGAAGATAGCCCCGACAGGAAGCAATGGGCATGAATTTGTGTTAGTGGCAGTCGACTACTTCACCAAGTGGGTAGAGGCCAAATCCTACAAGGTCCTCATTTTCAGAAAAGTGGCCTAGTTCATCAAAGAAAATATTATGTGCAGATATGGGGTACCCAATGAGGTCATTTCAGATAATGGGTCGCACTTTGAAGGGGACTGTGATAGGCTGCTGTCAGAATTCAGAATCACTCGCCACAAGTCGTCCCCTTACAGACCTCAGACTAATGGAGCCGTAGAAGCTGCCAATAAAACGCTCGAGCGGATTATCCAGAAAATGGCCACCCGTGGTCGTGATTGGCCTGAAAAGCTGCACCTGGCACTCAGGGGCTACAGAACGTCTGTCAGAACAGCTATGGGAGAAACTCCCTTTGCCTTAACTTACGGGATGGAAGCAGTGTTGCCCGTGGAGTTGGAAATCCCGTCACTAAGGGTCCTCCTGGAAAAAAGTGTCAACGAGGTAGAATGGCTGCACAGCCGGCATGATGAGTTGGCCCTGCTTGATGAAAGAAGGCTAAAAGCCATGGAGCACACCCGAGCCTACCAGAGGCGAATGGCCAGGGCATTCGACAAAAAAGGCAAGGCCAGAGATATCAAAGAGGGTGACTTAGTGCTGAAAGTGAAGCCCCCCACCAGAGACAACCCCCTGGGAAAGTGGGAACCCATTTGGATCGGCCCGTATGTGGTGCAGAAGATACTATCGGGAGGAGCAATGAAGCTTGCGAATGTGGACGGCAATCCATTTGTCTACCCAGTCAACGGTGTTAAGCTTCGCAGGTATTATGTCTAAAAAAAATAGAAAAAAAATAATGCACATAAAAAAAAGAAAAAAATCTTAGTGCAAAAAGAGTAATGCCCAGCTAGGCTGAAAAACCCAAAAGGGTGGTCTAGGCAAAAGACAGGGTTGCATAAAAAAAAGAGAAGAAAAAAAATCTTAGTGCAAAAAGAGTAATGCCCAGCTAGGCTGAAAACCCAAAAATGGCGGTCTAGGCAAAAGACAGAGTTGCACATAAAAAAAAAAGAAGAAAAAAAAAACAAAAGACCAAAAGAACAAAAATCCCGATAGTTCACCAGAATGAACTACGAAGACCTGAGCCCCTTAGTCTTTCTTGTAAAAGGGGAACGTAGGCAGCCAGCAATGGTTCGGTCTAAACAATAAATATGACATCTAAGTTTCCATGAAATGTCTCTTGAATAAATTTCTAAGATAAATATCTCTTGTTAATTATAAGTTAAAAACTTCTTGATGAGTTCAAGCACGGTCTACTCTTGACTCTGCTAACCTGCTACAAAGATCTAAAATACAATAAAAGGCCTAATAAACTATTGTGTTTGCAAAATGGCAATAAGGGAAATCCTAGGAAAAGATCTATCAGTTGTCATTCACTGAGTCTTCTTTGGTCTTCTTCCCTTTACCTCGACCCCGTCGAGTGTTCTTCCTTTTCTTCTCAATGATGTCGGTCTCCCTCATCCCAATCTCTGGTATCCTCACTGGAGCCTCTATTAAACCCGTGTCAATAAGTGCCTTCTCTACCCGGGCACGAGTCCGTATCTCCTCCCTCTGAGCCTCAGTCAGGGGAGCGACTTCTGATAGCCTCTCATACCGAGCTTCCATATCCCTGATAAGGTCACCCGACTGATTATGGAAGCTAGCCTTGGCCTCAGTCTCCCTCAGAGTCCTGCTCGAGTCGCAGTCAGCCCCTAATAAAGCCTGACGTCTCTCTCCCAAAATGACCTGAGTCGCCCCCATCTCCCTCTCATACCAGTCCAAGTAGGCCATGGTCAAGATGGTACTCTTCCTGCTCTTGAGAATAGCCCGGGGAGGAAAAGCAGTGTATGTCCAAGCCCTCGAGAAAAATGAGAAGCTGGCTGGATCCCTCATGTCAAAAGGCACTACCTCCATGGTACGGATGTCCTTCCAATCATCCAAAGGCTCCTGTAAGATCCCAAATTTCATGGAGACTAAGCAAGGGATGTAAAAGGATGACCAAGAGAACCCCGGAACCCTCACTATGTAGGACTCCTGAAATGTCCTCCGAGTCTGCAGCCTCCAATGAGGCACCCACCAGTAAATATTCGAAGTGGATAACCTAGCCATCATCAGCTCCCAGCTACCCTGGTCCTGTTGCCTAGGTGCACCCCTCTGAGAAATCACCCATGGGTACTGAGTAGACATGGGCAAACCGGAACCGGAACCGGGCGGAACCGGAGAACCGAACCGGAACCGGAACCGGCAGAACCGGAACCGGCGAGAACCGGAACCGGCGAGAACCGGAACCGGCTAGAACCGGAATCGGCCGGTTCCCGGTTCAATCTCGGTTCGTACTTTTTGAAAACCGTGGAACCGCCGGTTTTGGAACCGGAACCGGAACCGGAGAACCGGAACCGGGGAACCGGCGATTTTTTCAGAAAATTCAAAAAAATTCAAAAATTTGCCCGTTTTTTTTCACCTTTTCAGTCAAATTTGCCCATTTTTTTTGACTTTTTAGACAATTTTCAGTAATTAAAAATAAATAAAAAAATAAAACAATCCTTACCTTTCACCTATAAATACAAATTCACCTCCACCATTTTATTTTCACAAAACTCTCTTAACTCTCTCTTAATCTTTACTCTCTCTTAACTCTCTCTTAAGTTCTTAACTCTCAAGTCTCAAGATCAAAGCCTCAAATCACTCACCAACATTCATATTCCATAATCCATAATTCCATCCTCATTTTCCATATTTTCATCCATTTTCATAGTCATCATCACTCATCACTCATCATACACACCAAATCACCAATACACCATCATGTCTTCTTTCCTTAGAAACTTAACAAAAAAAACGGGTAGCAAGAGCAAAAACAACCAACCTTCTTCATCTTCTCGACTACCACCACCACCACCACCACCACCAATTCCAAATGATATTCCCTTTTATGATGGGGGAATGGCGGGGAGAAATGAATGGGAAAATTTAGAAGATGAGGAGGAGGTTCAAGTTGGAGACCAACAATTTCCAATACCGCCTTTCATGTCACAAGAACCACAATATGTAGGAACTCCAAGTACTGAAGAAAGTGATGCACATAACCTACCACCACTTGCACTAAGAGGAAGGGGTCGCGGTCTTCGTGGAGGCGGTCGACAAGGTCAACCGCCTTCTCCTAAAATTCGTGAACCGAAGTCCTCAATTTTTATTCGTCACTTTAGGAAGGAGCTCGGAGTGGACAAACATGGTGAGGAGGTTTGGAAAGTGATATGTAACTATTGTGAAAATGTTTATACTTGGAAGGATGGCAATGGATACGGCACTTATACCAAGCATGTTCGAGTTCATCATCCTACCGAATTTGGCATAGATCCAACTCAAACACAACTCCAAGGAGTTTCGACTTCTTCGATGGGCGCTGTAGGTACGTCTTCTTCTTCCACTACATTTCATTATAGTGAACAAAACCATAGAAGAGGTATGGCAAAATTTGTTTGTGTTAAATGTCTTTCCTTTAGTTTTGCCGATGATGAATTCTATGAAGATTTTGCTAAACTCTCTCTTAACCCCGTTGCAAAAAGAATACCACGTAGAACTCTCACACGTGATATTTCAAAAATAGTCGGGAATATAAATATGGTTTAATACAAACATTTGCTAATTTATCTCAACAAGTTTCTATTTGTTCGGATATATAGAGTGATAACCGTTGTGAACATTTTTATATGGGAGTAACTTGTCATTGGATCGACAATTCTTGGACCATTCAAAAGAGATTGATTGCATATAGAGATTTTGATGATGAGCATACCGCACACAATATTGCACTTAAACTACAAAGTATTTTACAAGAATATAATTTAGTTACTAAAATTTTTTCAATGTCTTTTGATAATGCTAGCTCTAATACTGCAAGTTTACCGGAACTAATTGGTATTTGTAAACCGGTATTAGGTGGAAAATTTTTTCATATTAGATGTTTTTGTCATATTTTAAATTTATGTGTGCAAGATGGTCTATCTGCTTTACAAGATTCAATTATTCCTATTAAACGAGGTATACAGTTTATTATGAGAAAAAGTTCCACTCAAAGAAAATGGAGAGACCATTGCAAGGCAAATGATATCCGTCCCAAAAAATTTCAATGGATGTTACAACTAGGTGGAATTCTACCTATAAACTTTTAGCGGATTCTTTTCTTTATAAGGAACAAATTTGCTTGTTTTTGTCTTCCGTTGGTTACAAATACCCCCTATTTCCTCATCAATGGAATGCTTGTGGAAGCATGATCAAATTGTTGAAAAATTTCAAGGATGCCACTGTCATGTTATCCGGTACGTATTATCCTACTTCTAACTTAGTTGTTGATCATAGTACTATTATTTGGGTACATTTTGTGAATTTAAAGATGATCCCATAATTGGTCCAGCCATTGTTAGCATGAAGGAAAAATGGTTGAAATATTTTGAGACAATTCCAAGTATTTTTTAATTGCAAAAATTTTAGATCCAAGGGTTAGAATGGATGGTTTGGAACAACTTCTTACATATTACTATCAAAATTTGTTTGATGCAAATGATCCCCGTTTTCCAAATATTGATCAAATATTGTCCGATGCGAAAAATGAATTTTTAAATGTTTTTAAAGAGTACAACTCAATTTATGGTGGTGCTAGTACAAGTGAGGCTCCTCCTCGTCAAACTAGCGAAACGGACAACTCTTTTTGACTTCTTTTTATGGAAATAGAAAGCGCTCTAGAGGAAGCGGTTCTAATGCGGAATTTGAAAAATATTTGAACACGGAATTTGAATATGATGATGAGGTTGAATTTTGCATTTTACATTGGTGGGCCAAGAGGGCGAGTTCTTATCCTATTGTTTCTAGGATAGCAAGAGAAATATTTGCTTCTCCCGCATCAACGGTTTCGGTTGAGCACGCTTTTAGCATTGGTGGAAATATTGCGGATCCGCAACGTGCAAATTTAACCGTTGAAAATTTAGAAAATCAAAATTTGTTGAATGATTGGGTCAAAGCGGAGAAAAGAGATCAAGAGCCAAAGTTTTCCTCATCCGATGAAGATTTCTTTGATTCAACATCGGGAAGTGACGAGAACAATGACACAATCCCAATGGCCCAAATGTAAGTTGATGTAATTTATATAGTTTAATTTGTATAATTTAATTTGTTGCTTTGTTTTATTTTATATATTAGGTTTTTTTTGTTTAGATTAGATTGTTATAATTTAGATAAATATTGTAAAATACTAAGAACGAGGTTAAGGCTCCTTATGTCCTCCCTTACTTATAAAAGGGCAAGGTTGGTTGTCCCCCTCATTGTAACATTTTAACAATTATTAATAAAATTTAAGGGTACCGTCCCTTTTTCTTTTATAAAATATGTTAAAATAATTTGTTTATTATTCATCTTCATCCAAATTTGTTAGAATCTTAACAGTTTTGATGGCTTAAAAGAGAAGAAAAGGAAAAGGAAGTGACCAAAGTGCACTGACCAAACTTTGGGGTTGCTGGAATTTGGCATGGGCGGTCGCCCACATCTCTATTGGGCGATCGCCCATGTGTGCAGAGAGTTAAACATTGCTTGAATTTGGATATGGGCGGTCGCCCACCTCTCTTGGGCGGTCGCCCACTTGGACAGTTTTCAAAAAAAAAAAAAAAAGCCAAAAAAGGAACCGGGAAACCGTGGAACCGGAACCGGAACCGGCATCAAGGAACCGGAACCGGGAACCGGATTTAGGCGGTTCCATCCCGGTTCCTCCCTACCCCGGAACTGGAACCGGCGGTTCGGAACCGGAACCGGAACCGGGAACCGGATGCCCATGTCTAGTACTGAGTAGGCGAAGCCCTCGACAAAGCCCCAAGCCTCTCCTACAACCACAGAATCAGCACCGCCGGGCTCCCAGACCTCATGAAATGCTCTCCCCTAGCCATCTTGTCGATGCCATGCAGGGTCTCACCCAAAACCAGTGGAATAATATTCTTCCCAGCCCTACAATCCCTGACCATGTCCAAAAGGCCAACATGACAGACCCCTACGGACTCGGCAGTGAACAAAGACGAGAATGCGCAGAGGATAAAGGCATCCATAGCCACCGGGGTCGTAGCCGTATCCGGAAACCTAAACCTGCTTGGGATATCAGAAAGGTCAATCCTATCAGGGGCTACCATCATCCCCTTGGCCTCTTCCAGAGAGATTTGCAGAAAAGATGCCAGCTTTATCGCCACTGGCACGTCTCCAGACAGAGGAATCGACACGGCCACAATTTCTGGACCCCCAATCAATGCCCGAAAGTCTTCAAAGGTTGGGACGAGCTCATTGTAAGAAAAGCAGTAAACATGTCTCCGGACGTCCCAAAACCTCGCCGCGGCTCTCAAAAGGTCCCAATCGGGTGGGAGATCCTTCAAATGCCATAAAGATTTGATCTTGAAGGTGGTATCAAACAGCCTCTTGTTGGATTGAAAGTTGTGCCTCATCCAAGATTGAAGATCGGACAGAAAACGGTCTCTTTTCCCCTTTTGCAATCTGACGGGTTTCTCCATGGCAAGTGATCAAAGTTGATGTCTTTTGGTCAAAAATATGCTCTGGGATCAGTTGGGACAAGTCTAGGGTGAAAATGAAATGAAAGGGCCAAGCCTTGATTTTATTTGAAAAAAACCAGTTCAGACAAGACTTCTGGCCGCACGGCTTCATTTGCCTCAAGACCAGGCCGGACGGCGTCTTTTGCTTGCTGCAGAAAAAAATCTGCAGCAGCTCTTGCTGCTGCCCAAGTGGAGTTCTCACCCCACTTTCTCAATGAAACCTGTACAAAAACATATCCAAACACCATTCATACAGTCATATATCATCACAAACCATTTTGGCCCAGTTTCAGCCCCATTTCCAAGCAAAAAAGCAGCCTCGAGGCTCAAGTAATATGCAAATTCATAAAGCATAAATTAGAAAAGCAAATAAAATAGTAATACATTGTTTTCGCCCCATTGGCGCCCAAATAAAATGAAAAACAAATAAAATGTGCATAAAAGTGTTCATTGTTTGTTTGTTTCTCCCTCCTAGATCAATCCCTACGAATCCTAAGCCTCCGACTCCTCATCGTCGCTGCTCAGCTCGTAGAAGCTAGGATCCTTCATCATGTCCTCGGCGTCACTCACATCAGAGAGGTTGACGTTCACATGCTCGTACTCTGCTAGCTGCTTCAGGATGCCCGTGTTGGGTCCCTGTCCTCGAGGCATAGCACTGGTAGAGGAGGTCGCATACTCTGAGGCTGACGAGGTGGAGGCTGTGCTCCCGACGTGCCTTCTCTTGCGCATGGGCTCTTGCACATTCGCCCCAGCCCTGGAAGCACAAGCCAATTTCCTCAGAAGGGACCGGCACACATCCTTCCAACCCCTGTTCTACCGCACCAAGCCGTCATAGGAACAAGCAGGAACCTGAGAGAAAAGAGAAGAAAAACTCAGAATATCTCAAGAAAGGTTCAAAATTACAGAAAGCAAAGAAATCCAAAAAGGGAAGAGACCCTAAAGGTACTTATAGTGTTGTCAGGTGGAAAAGTATATCGGGGCTCCCTCGTGTCAGGGACAGGTATCATAAACCTCCTCGGTACCCCGTTGACCACATAGGAGAGATAAGCAGGAGGCATAGGCGGGTCAGTCGGCTCAGCTTCCCCATATCCCTGAGTGACGGCCAGCTTTACCAGCTTCTGCGGCGTCCTCAACCGTTGCTCCACGAAGGTGGCATACGGGGTAGCCAAGTCAAAATACTCCTCAGCTGGCACACCAGCCTGATACCTTGCTATATCATCCGTCGACTTGCCCCTAGGCTGCAGCATACGCACTGGAGGATCGTGAGGTGTGATGGCATCCAAGGGAGGGACAAGGCCATGCTGCCTAGAAAAGCGGTCCCCCAAGTAAATGACATCACAAGTCAGCCCCGTCAGCCACCTCCTCTGCCTGGTCGCTTCCACGGCATCCCCTAGCAGAACCTCTGGGTACCTCCCCCAAGGGTAGAAATCAACTCCATCATGTCCATCCCCGTTGATGACTGGTCTCACCATCTTATAGTCAAAAGTGATCCCGGTCTTCCCGATGAACTTATCTCTAGCCTCTCCCCTCCAGCGAATCATGGCCGAGAATATCTCTGTATCACTCTGCTGGTTCCAGGGAAAGAACCCGATCACCTCACAAAACCAGACCTGCATGTTCAAGACAAAAGGGTCATTTTCTCTCATAAAAGTCTCAAGACAGAAAAGTAAAAGAGAGAAAAAAAGGTGAGACTACCTCCAAAGCAAAAGAAAAACAATCCATAGAAGCAGCCTTATTACGACTGTACATATCCAGAGAGAAGTAAAGCTAAGCCAATCCGGCCTCACCCCAAGAGACCGCCCCAACCTCATCCAAGTTCTCCAAAGAGTCAAGCATGCACAGCATAACCAGTGTCCCAGAGTTGGCAAATATGGTGACTGACAGCATCAACCACAAGAAAGCTCTCGCGAGCTGGTGGGCAGTCACCTCATTAGCGGCAAACCCTTGTATACACTCCAGGACCGCCACCTCAATGTACCTCGTCTCCATCCCCAGTCCCTTAGGACAGAGGTCAAACCCAACCAGAGCTCTAAACTCCTTCGCAGTAATGTGATCTCTCCAGGTCACAGGCCTCCCAGTGAACTGCAAGCCTATAATAGCAGTAAAGTCGGTTGGCGTCACCGTGATCTCCCCCCAGGTGAGATGAAATCTGTGGGTGGTGTCCCACCAAAACTCTGAGAGGGCCTGGACCAGCCCCTTACTCTTAGAGGTCACATGGATACCTCTACTGATAGCGTCAATGAAAAGATCAAGGCCGGTAGCCATCACCAGCTGCTTGGGGTTCACCCCATCTTTCTCAAAGTTGGGCATCCTATCCCATAGCTTCACAGCCACCTCAGAGGGTCCCCTCGAATTGTTCTCCTATAGGAAAACGCAACAAAAAATGTGTTAGTCCTTCATTTCATCTCAAAAGCATGCATATATTCAAAAAGTACACATATTTTCAAAGAAAAGCATTCATAAAAGATTTCTAGCATCTTTTGCCTAGAAAACGTGTCCTTCATCATTTGAAACACGTCATGTCGAGTACATTGCTCTCCTAAGTACAAAAGTCCAATTTTCACAAAGTTCTTTGCGCATAAGCATTGATCTTTCAAAATGGCATGCATGAATCCTTTTCATCGTCCAAAATCTTGCTTTCCCATCCATGATCAGAAATTGACCTAGTTCTAGCACATGCAAGGACTCCGTCACATTTTAGACATTATTTTTCTTGCTTTATTTTCAAAAAATGAGTCATTCTCATTATTTTTCAAATAAATCACACATGCATGTTCGTTTATTCCCTTAGCCTCATAGGTTAATCATCAAATTCTCAAAATCATCAACAAAATCATAGGAAAATTCGAAAAATTCCTAAAAATCGGGTCAAGCCCTAAATCAATCAAAATTCAATCAAAATTGATGAAATCAAGTAAATCGAGAATGCTTACCCCAATAGATTGAGGTTTCGTCGATTTGTGCTCTCCCCTACCGGGATAAAGCTCAGACGGAGGCGTGTTGAAGTCATACTTCCGCTCCGTTCGAACAAGCTCCCTCCTCCTCCTCCTAGCGGCTTCCGATATGTTTCTTCGTGCTTGCCTAGGTACCATGTTTCCTTCCGGATCCATCTTGATCAATAGAAGCAAAGGAATTGAAGGATTTTGAAAATTCTATCTCTCCTTTCTCTCTCTTCCTCGGCAGTAAGCGGGCGGCAATGGCACCCAATGCCCGTTCCAATTCAGTTTAAATAATCTGGTGAAAATAAATTTCTAGCCGAATGGCCTCTTTTTCCCTCATCTCATGACGGGCGGCCTCATTTGCTCTGAGCTGAAATTACACTTATGCCCCTGGACTTTCCACTAAGGCATACAACTCCCGTTATTTCTGAACTAGAATAACGCTGTTTTCTAAGGATCTCCAAAGCAAATAAACTTTCCTCCCGAGTCGCCTCCGTTACTTCCGTTATAACGGAATAACGCTAGGTGACATCCTCCGAATTGTCAAAACTCAAACTTTAGCTACCTCTATCTCATAGATAGTGAAGTACGCTCAAGTTTTTCCAAACTTTAGCTACCTCTATCTCATAGATAGTGAAGTACGCTCAAGTTCTCCAAACTTCAGCTACCTCTATCTCATAGATAGTGAAGTACGCTCAAGTTTTCCCAACTTTAGCTACCTCTATCTCATAGATGGTGAAGTACGCTCAAGTTTTCCAAACTTTAGCTACCTCTATCTCATAGATAGTGAAGTACGCTTTAGTTTTCCAACTTTAGCTACCTCTATCTCATAAGATGGTGAAGTACGCTCAAGTTCTTCAAACTTCAGCTGCCTCTATCTCATAGATAGTGAAGTACGCTTTAGTTTTCCAACTTTAGCTACCTCTATCTCATAGATAGTGAAGTACGCTTAAGTTTTCCAAACTTAGGCTACCTCTATCTCATAAGATAGTGAAGTACGCTCAAAGTTTTTCCAACTTAAGCTACCTCTATCTCATAGATAGTGAATTACGCTCAAATTTCCCAACTTTAGCTACCTTTATCTCATAGATAGTGAAGTATGCTCAAGTCTTCCAACTTTAGCTACCTCTATCTCATAGATAGTGAAGTACGCTTCAGTTTTCCAACTTTAGCTACCTCTATCTCCTCGATAGTGAAGTACACTTTAGTTTTTCAATTTTAGCTATCCCTATCTCCTCGATAGAGACATAAGCTTTAGTTTCTTCAGGTGACAACCTCCATTAATTGTCAATCAGGTGACAACCTCCATTAATTGTCAAATCAGGTGACAACCTCCATTAATTGTCAATTGGGTGACTCCTCCATTAATCGTCAAAATCTCAAGGATCCTAGACACTGTTCCTAACTATCTAGTGAGACTTGAACTACGACCAAGGCTTGATTCCTCCGAGATACGTAGGTAGCCTTTCATAAAGGTCCAGCCATTCGACCGTAGTGGTCACCCTCTTCCTTCATCACTCCTCAGTGGTGAGGCAGCCTTTCATAAAGGTCCAACCATCCGACCGCAATGGTCACCCTTTTCCTTCATCACTCGTCAGTGGTGAAGTAGCCCCTCATAAAGTCCAGATATCCGACCACATTGGTCACTTCCTTCGTCTAGAATATCCCCAGTAGGATCAGCTACTCGGCCTCCAAGGTCACTTTCCTTCCATTTTCCTAGCAAGGGACCAGTTTCTCTTCGCCATTCCCCAGTGGATCTATTCTGAACTACGACCTGGCTTGATTCCTCCGGGATACGTAGGTAGCCTACTTTAGGACCCCTCTTTCTAGTGGATCTTTTCCGAACTACGACCTGGCTTGATTCCTCTGGGATACGTAGGTAGCCTTCCAAAGGTTCAGCCACTCGACTGCCTTGGTCACCCAATCCGTCTCGCCAGTTCGCCAGATTGGATCCTTTTTTCATCGATAACCCCACTCGCCCTACAAGTGACATTGCCGAGGGGCTTCTGTACGTACCCAAATCTGGCTCATGCCTTCCGATTAAGTTTCCCGGCAATTCCCCGGACTTTCCTAAAGTTCAGGGGCAATTTGGAAACTTTTCCAAACCTTCCGAGGGGCGAAGGACTTGCTAGGAATTAAAATTCCATGTAGTCCTTCGCTGAAAAAGACCTTCTAGAAGGCCACCTTGCATGGTTCTAGAAATAAGCTGAGTCACTAAGGGATAAGACCACACGGCTTCATTAGCTTGGGGTTACAGTCGCACGGCTTCATTAGCCATCACCAGAGTGCCTATAAATAGAGGCCTCCTCTACCCATTTTTGATATACAGTTTTTGGTACAATTACTCTGCCAAAATACCTACACGAATTTCCAGAGAGCTGAGAGCAATCAAAATCACCTCCCCCCTCTTCAAAAGCCTTCAAAAGTTGGTCCTTCCTTAGGCAAACTTCAAGGAGAAAGAGGAACACCACCATTGGTAACTTCTCCTCCCCTTTTTCTTGAAATATACATGTCATTACTTGCTATATTGCTCTTTGCTTTATATATTGTCATTTATTTGCTTGGTATTTGATATATTGCCATTAAAGATCATATCTTTAGTCATGTAAATCACATATACCCCCATTCCCTTTATCACATTGGATCCATGGAAGATCCATCCCAAGGATGAACAATAAGACCTCAAATGGCTTGTTCTAGGGTGGATCTCTCACATGATGATGTGAAAATAGCATCCTTTGCATATAAAAATGTCATCTTTTCATATATAAATGTCATCTTTTCCATAAAAATGTCATCTTTAGTTATGAATGTTATTCCCCCTTCCCATAGACTTTGCTTCCAAGGATTGTCCACCTAAAAGGTTCATAAAGGACATAGGAAAGCCATAAAGGTCCTCCCTTTTCATTCCTAGTCTTAGCTTGCATCATGTTCATTACATATGTTAGCATAAAAATGTCATCTTTAGCTTAAAATGCACTCCCCCATGTTCCTCATGGTTGGATCTCTCTCCAAGGATTGCCTAGTGACCTTTATAAGGCACAAAAAGGCATAGGATGAGTATAAAGATCCAACCTTTATACCCCTCCCTTAGTGTAAGTAACCAAATCTGGCTCATGCCTTCCGGTTAAGTTTCTCGGCCATTCCCCGGACTTTTCTAAAGTTCAGGGGCAATTCGGGAACTTTTCCGAACCTTCCGAGGGGCGAAGGACTTGCTAGGAATTAAAATTCCACGCAAACCTTCGGTGAAAAGCCCTTCTAGAAGGCCACCTTGCATGGTTCTAGAAATGAGCTGAGTCATTTCAGGATAAAACCGCACGGCCTCATTTGCCATGGTGTTACAGCCGCACGGCTTCATTAGTTGCTACCAGACTGCCTATAAATAGAGACCTCCTCTATTCATTTTAGGGGGGAATTTTTGAGTATTGTTATGATGCCAAAATACCACCACGAAATTCCAGAGAGTTGAGAGTGATAAAAACCACCTCCCTCCTCATCAAAACCTCCAAAAGTTGGTCCCTTCCTTAGGCAAACTTCAAGAGAAAGAGGACACCACCATTGGTAACCTCTCATCCCTTTTATCTTGCATTATACTTGTATATATGTGATATATTTGCTCCTTGCTTTACATATTGCTATATACTTGCTTGGGACTTGGTATATTGTCATTAAAGATCCTATCTTTAGGCATGTAAATCATATCCCCCTCCTTTTGCATCCTTTGCATTGAAAATGTATTCTTTGCATTAAAGTAGCATCCTTTGCTCTTAAAATGCCATTTTTGTCCTAAAATTGCATCCTTTGCATTAAAAGTGTTATCTTTGCATCAAAATTGCATCCTATGCATCAAAGTAGCATCCTTTGCTCTCAAAATGACATCTTTATGCATCCCTTGCACATAAAATGCCATCTTTTCACATAAAGTTGCATCCTTTGCATTAAAAATGCATTCTTTGCATCAGAGTTGCATCCTTTGCATTAAAAAATGTGTTCTTTGCATTAAAGTAGCATCCTTTGCTCTTAAAATGCCATTTTTGTACTAAAGTTGCATCCTTTACATTAAAAGTGTTATCTTTACATCAAAGTAGCATCCTTTGCTCTAAAAAGGACATCTTTATGCATCCTTTGCCCATAAAATGCCATCTTTACATATAAAGTTGCATCCTTTGCATTAAAAATGCATTCTTTGCATCAAAGTTGCATCATTTGCATTAAAAAATCATTCTTTACATATAAAGAAGCATCCTTTGCATTTAAAAATGTTTTCTTTGCATCAAAGTAGCATCCTTTGCACTTGAAATGCCATTTTCACACATAAAGAAGCATCCTTTGCAACCAAGTTGCATCCTTTGCACTTAAAATGTCATCGTTTTCATTAAAAATGTCATCTTTAGCTTAAACATGCATCCCTCATGTCCCTCATGGTTGGATCTCTCTCCTAGAATTGCCTAGTGACCTTTATAAGGCACAAAAAGGCATAGAATGAGTATAAAGATCCAATCTTTATACCCCTTCCCTAGTCCCCATTGGTACTTGGAGCATCTCTTGGAACGAGATGGTGTAAAGGTCTTATCTTTACATCATTTCTTCCACCTAAAGATGTCATAGACGGATTCTCCTTTAGAAAAGGATGAGCCCTAGCCACATATCTCCGATCATCACTTGAGACGAGCATAAATGTCCCGAAAATGTCCAAATCGTCTCAAGATGTAGGATTGATAGGCAAAGGTCACTCCTTTCCAAAGAGTCTCATCCTTGGACTCTAAAAACGGTGTCCCTATCTTGATCACATGTGACCCAAGGTCTCATCATGATGATCATAAGTCCAAGATGAGAATGGGACCAAAGTCCCTAATACATAAAAATTCAAGGAATCCCGAGCGATAACCAACTCATGTTTTATACGTCCGAAAGACCACTTGGTACATTCCCTCCTTTTCAAAACACACATCCCACACACGAAAACACTAAGGCAAGTATGAAAAGCAGATCCTGGAAGACTTGCTCCGGCAAGGCTCTTTGGGTGAACGACGATCCGTTCTTCCCAAAGGGTAACTTAACCTCCGGACCCAAATCCTTTTTTTCAAAGTTTTGAGGAAATCAAAATGGCGTGGCGACTCCGTTTTTCAAATTAAAACGGACGTTTCCAAACTGATGTGAGGCGGTGATCCCCCTTACACGAGAAAGTGGTTCAAAAAATAAATAAACAAAAAAGGAGAACCGCTTATCTCGGGCACCACATTCACAGTTTGGCGACTCTGCTAGGGATAAACCAAAGGAGAAAGCTTTCATTTTTAAAATAAAAAAATGATACCCTGTATATAGGTGGAAACCATTAACCTTCCTGTATCGCTTCCTAACCCGAGGCTTGGGATAAACGATGGTCTAACAATCCCACGTACCGGTATCCCTTTTCGAAAAAAAGAAGAAAGCTTTTTTCGAGTGGGTTAGCCTTCCGCCGCGGATCCGCTTCTCATACTTGCCCTAGGTGTATTGCATTGTATTGCATGCATCCATGGTTCTTGGGAATTGTGCATATTCTGAAACTGAACAGGAAAGTTCGCTGGAAGCTGAAAAGGTGCCAAATAGGCCGGGAAAGCAGCCTGCAGATCAAAGGAAATGGAACCTGGAAAGTTGTTTGATGCAGCCGTACGGCTTAATCCTCCCTGAATTCTGACCGCGTGGCTTCATTGGCAATTCCACCAGGACAAAATTGAGGTTAATCTGGCAGCCTTGGCAGCTTGGGGCTATTCAGTTCCAAGACTGACTGGGGCTCCCAAAAAATTTACGTGCTTATTTACTGCATTTCCCCCGTCCCGAAAAATCATTCCTTTAAAACACATTTCTGAAAATTTCTGTTTTAACTCAAAAAGGAATATTTTTAGGAGGCCGCACACTACGCGCACCTTATATATCCTGTACACTTTGCACGCACGTCCCTTTAACCCAGGGTGGTTGTTCGGTGCGAGCCACGGACAAGATTACGATGCTCCCGGGCGCGCACGGAATCATCCCAAACTCCCCATGGCAGCCAGTGTCGACCAATGCACAGTCCGTGTCACACATTTTAAAATTGTGACTTTTGGTTGATATTTGGTCTAGTCCGTGTCATACAGCCCAGTTGCATATCCCCGTAAAGGTCAAGCCTTAGCCCATGACGGAAGTCAAGATTTTTCGCACAAGCGAAGCTCTGCCAAAATTCCGACAAGGAAAAATTGGCAAGATCTTGACTCCGGCATTGACTTTGACCTTGACCCGCACGGGATGCGTAAGATTCGAGACCGAGTCCGTGCCAAAAATCCAAAGATCTTTTGCACAAGCGGAGCTCTGCTGAAATTCCGACAAGGAAAAATTGGCAAGATCTTGACCCGGCATTGACTTCGACTTTGACTCACGCATAGCATATGCAGCGAAGTTCAATGTGACACTGCATCATCCGGATTTTATCGCCCGACCCATGCCTATTATCTTCTCGGGCATTGCCGAAAAGTCAAAACGTCGATCGCGCAAGCGAAACTCTGCCGAAATTCTGTTAAGGCTGAAAGACGAGACTTTCCCGGCATTGCCTTGACTATAATCCGCATCGCTCGTGCGTTAAAAGTTCCTATGACCCGCTAGACCCGTTAGGAGCGTTCTTCTCTCTCGGTCGGTGGGATCCGCGTGCCCTATAGGACCCTCGCCCGGGGCTGTCCACCCTGGGAGGTCGAAATACAGGTGGAATACGAGGGGCTTATAGACGTAGTGACGGAGCCCACTGATCCAGGATCTAGAGTAGTTGCGAAAAAGAAGGGCAGAACCCCTTTTCCAACCAAATAGAAATTAATAAAAGACACTGTTTTAAGTAAACTGGAAGATTCTTAATTTGCATATTGCTTGAGCCTTCAGCCTAAACACCTACCCCGAGTCTAAACCTATCCTATCCCTTTCCCGCAGCGAGAAAGAAGTGGGTGAGAACACCGGGACAGCAGTTTGTCGGCGCAGAGGTCTCAAATAACCCATCAAAATCTTCAAGTCTCAACTTCCCACTGCCAAAATGGCCAATGTGGTAATCAACAATGGTAATGACCAGATAGTTGGGGAGGCCATCCCAGTTCAACCCATGCCCCACATCTGGTATGATGTGTGTGATTGTGAGGACTGTTTGGAATATGATTGTCAAGAATGGATTAACGAGGATACTCCTTCAAGAAAGAAGAAGAAGAGGAAGTCCATGCAACAGAAATTAAAGGAAAAGTATGAAGCTAGGGACAAGAGCGTGAGAACTTTAGGGGAGCCTTCAGGCAAATTTGACTATTGCGTTAGTTATGCCAAGGAGCCTACCAAAGAACCGGTCATCCAAAACACAGTCCAGCCTGATACCCCAGTCGTCATTGACCCTCTTGAGGCAGAGTGTTCTGAGTTCATTGCCATTGTGAAGTTCAACGAAAAGCTAGCAGATTTGGAAGCAGAATACAGAAAGCCTATAGAATACGTGGCCAATCAAGGAAGGATCAAAGTCTCTCCTGAAGAAGACTTCATCAGCATCATCCAGGCCAACCCTCCTGTGGGCTACACTGATAAGGTTGTGATATCGAAGATTGGTAAAGAGAAGATGACTTATCAGCAGTGTATTGACAAGATGAGCCAGACCCTCCAGTCAATGAGTCCGGTTGTCACAGATGAGCTTGCTGAGAGATTGCATCAGGCTACCCTAGCTCCCCTCACCATCTTTCCAAGATACCGGCCCACCAATGATTTTCGGCAAGTTTTCGATCAATCTGAAGTATCCACCTTTCTGAAGAATGCTAACAAGACTGCTACTCCCCAGGGCTAAAGCAGGAAAGAGTAAACCCCAGTCCAACCCGCGTCAAACACTTCGAGTCAATAAGTAGTGTAGGGTCCAGAGTCAGTAGGGTCAAGAGTCAGTTAAGTCAGGAATCTTTGAATTCCAGTCCTCCGAGTCATCCAAAGGCCTCACGCATGAGGATTATGAATATGTAACCAATGTCATCTTTCCTCTTGCTTTGAATGAAATGTCAGATCTTTCTGAGTATCCCCTTATTGCCAACTTAACAAATGATAAATTAACTCAAAACTTAACAACAGTTAATAATGAATCATTTGAACAAGATGCAAACACACTAAACGAACAATACATTAAAGAAATCTTTAAGCAGGTTACAGACAAAGAGGAAAACCGGGCCCAAGCTGCCGAGGAAGTTTTGACAAGTGTGAACTTGGGTACTGTCGAGGAACCTAAAGAGACACAGATTGGAAACTTCTTCCAGGGGATTGAACGGGACAGACTGGTCAATCTGCTCAGAGAATACATGGGCGTTTTTGCATGGTTGTACAGGGATATGCTGGGGCCAGACAGTTCGATAGTAGAGCACAGAATCCCTCTAGCACCAGATGCTAAGCCAGTAAAGCAGAAACTGAGGAAGATCAAGCCAGAATGGTCTCTACAGGTCAAAGAAGAGATTGAGAAGCTACTGCGGGTAGGATTCATCAGAGTTATCGAATATCCGACATGGTTATCCAACATTGTGACTGTAACTAAGGCCAATGGAAAGGTGCGCTGCTGTGTATATTTTCGAGATCTGAACAAAGCCATCCCGAAAGACGATTATCCCTTGCCAAACATAGACATTCTGGTGGATGCCACCGCCAACTACGAAGTCAAATCCTTCGTTGATGGCTTTGCTGGCTACAACCAGATCAAGATGGCCGAGGAAGACCAAGAAAAAAGACAGCCTTCTGTAAGTGCTCCAATTTGAGTTGCTAGTATTTCCGTTAGAAAACTAACAAAAGCCTTCACATTCTTAACCTAAACCTTAACTTTTCTAACAAAACCTAACTTTTTTAACAAAGTAAGGGTAAGTTGGGGATTGCTATTTGGAGTTAAGCAAGGTAAAGAATCTTACAAAAGGTAAAAATCCGAAATGGGTAAGCTGTAAAACACAACTGGTTGAGTATTTGAAAAATATATTCCCTTTGTCCAAAGCCTGGAGCAGCATTTAATGAACAGTGCACGCCTTCAATCAGGTCCGCGCGGATGGAATTGAAAATTCCAGAGGCCTATTAATAGAGCCCCTCAGTCTCATTTTTAACACAACAATTCACTCATACAGCACCTTGGCAAAAATATTGTAGAAAACAGTGGGAATTCCTTTGAATTGCCACCTTTTTCTTAATCATTTTCCCAAATCTCACTCACCAAACACTCATTAAATTCAAGTCTCAAACACAAACACAAGGAAAATAGGATACCACCATTGGTAAACCCTCCTTCTTCTTACCTTAAACCTCCCTTATCCATGCATGCATCTCAAACTTTAAAGATGTAACTTGTTCATCCACTTGTTGCCCAGTTCTTGCCCAAGATCCAAGAGAATTTCCATGGAAGTTCATCTCCATGGATGATTCTCTACAAGGATCTACATTCTCTTAGTTTGTTTTTACTTCCTTGAAAGCATTTTCTTAACCTAAAATCAATTTTCATACATAAAATCTTTATTTCAAGTTAAATCTCCCCATCCCAAGCAAATGAAGTGCTTCAAGTCCTAATGTACCCTAAGGATGGCTTGATATAGTAGATCACCACTAAACATGTATAGTGATCACTAATCAAAGCCTAAGAAAATGGGGACAAGCATGGATGCAAAACCCCTTAAAATCACATTTTCCTTCTTGAGAATGTTGCTGTCCAGTAGCCTTTCTCTAAGACCTCTGTCCATTGTCTAATTTTTTGGACATAGAAAAACTTAGAATTTGGTGTTGACTACAAAATACTTTTTGTAGCCAATATCCATAAGATTCCAGACATATTTTTACTTTATTTTTTACGTGAGTCTAACTCCATTTTTCAAATTATTTTCCAAAAGTCAGTTTAGCAGTCTCTGGAAATCCAGATTTCACATCTGTGATTTCCAGAGAGTTTTGGTCCCTCAAATAATCTCTAATAATGAAAATCTTTTGCAGTAACCTTATTTAAAATGTTTTGAACAACTTTCATTCTCTGACTTTCTCCAGATTCTGAATTTTTAAAACTCTTAAATCCATTTTAAAATCAAGTGTTCACTGTCTTTTTCATTCTGGCAGAATTGACTTTCAACTTCAAGGAGTCTTTTGAGTACCAAAACTCAACCCTAAAATCATACCAAAAATCATGAGACTTGTTTAATGTCTTACAAAGAGTTCTCAATTTTTCTTTTTCTCAATTTGCATTTATTTTAATCAAAGAAACACACACACACACAAATGGTTTCAAATTAGGAAGACTCGTTTTACGAGGCATTCCGGGTGAACCCTAACGTTCTTCCCGGAGTGTAACGTGACCTCCGAACTCAAATCTCTAATTTTGGGCATTTTTTAAAGTTTTGGCCCTTAAAATAAAATGTCGTGGCGACTCCCGTTTTGTTGATTTTCAAAAAAATCGCGGTAGGGCACATTCATCACAGTGGCGACTCTGCTGGGGATAAAATGAGCTTTATCTTTTTTTAAAAAAAATAATAATAAAAAAATGGTATTTGGTATATAGGTGGAAACCATTAAATTTCCTGTACCGCTTCCTAACCCGGGGCTTGGGATAAATTATGGTCTAACAAAGCCACGTACCGGTATCATTGTTTTTTTTAAAAAAAAAGAGAAACAAAAAGAACGGCTTTTGTGGGTCAAACTTCCGTCCTGGCATTTGAAACCATTTGTATTGTGTGTGTGTTTGTTTTGCACATTTCGTGTTGTTTTGACTGTCCCGGAAAAATCGGTATTTTGACTGTCGGAATCATGTCTTTAACTGTTTGAATTATGTGCTTATACGCTTATGTGTTCATTTGCTTTCAAAAAAAAAATTCAAAAAAAATTTTCAAAAAAAAAATCAAAAATTCAAAAAAAAAATTCAAAAAAAAAAGATTTTCAAAAAAAAAGATTTTCAAAAAAAAAATCATTTTTTGCATGCATCATTCTCTTTAAGACACATGTGAAAATTTCTATTTTACTCAGAAAAAGAAGATAGACTGCTTGCACACTACGCGCACTTGGCCTTACACTGCACACTACGTCCTTAACCCGGGGAAATCCCAGTTGCAGGCCGTTTGGCCTTATTACGCCTCTCGGTGCGAGCACGGGACTACCCAAACATCCCTTGGAGCCTCGTGTCGACCATGCACTTGTCCGTGACACACTTTGTCCGAGACCCGGTTGGTTTTTAGTTTGGTCCGTGTCATGCCCGGTCTGTGTATACACCTTTCCTGTCAAGCCTTAGTCGGCATACCAAGTCAATATCTTTCGGGGACCCTAATCAGTCGAAGTCATGCCGGTTTTCCGCCGCAAACTTTGACCAGATATTGACTGGCGCCTTGACTTTGACTGGCACAACTTATGCACCGACTCCCGGCATGACACTGAGTCATCAAGGATTAATGATTATTCCATGTCTAATTACGACTTAACTGACGACGGGTCAAGATCAGTGATGGAAATTTATCAGTCAAAACTATGCCGACTCTTTGTCGAGCCCTCGGACATGATCTTGACCTTTGAGGTCAGCTTTGTCCGTAATTTACATCGAATACTCGTTAAGACTCGATTACCCGTTAGACTTTAGGATCGTTTTTCTTTTCGGTCGGTGGGACCTGCTAGCCCTACGGAATCCTTGTTCGGGGTTACAGGTTGAGGGTTCGCAGGCGTAGTGATGGGGCCCACTGATCTAGGAATCAGAATAGTTTGCGAAAAAGAAGAGCAATCTTTTCCAACCGATTAGGTTAATAAAATACATTTTAAGTAAACAAGAACAAATAACTGCATGTTGCATGAGCCCTAAGCCCAAACACCTACCCTCCTTCACTCCCAAATATCTGAACCCTCGTGTCTTCCCCCCGCAGCTCCTCACAAAGTTTGGTTTCGGGCGCCGGGTCACCGTTTGATCAGTTGGGAAGAGTCAAGCGCATCGTCAGCTTCACCATTTGTTCCGACTCCGGGTTTCAGAATGTCTGCATCAGCCGGTAACGATGGGGACAACATCACTCCGCCTCCCGGGACCCCTCAAACAGAACAAAGTGGAATCGGTTAGCGAAACGAGATGAGATTGCGACGAAGCACGATTATTAGCCTTATGGAAGCCATCAGGAGCCATGGTTTGGCCGCCAGTCTCAATCCCGATGGCACCTTCACCGTGGAAGAAGAAGAGGACCCCAATCCCACTCTCAGTCGCCCTGATTACTCCAGGATGCCACCACCCACCTCCTATGGTACTACTACCAGAACCCATGCTCCTCGATCTTCGGGTCGGCCGGCTCCCGGCTACGGACTACTGGATCCATGCGGCTGACGGGGCGAACCGGTTGCGGTTCCTCGGTGGGGACAAAATCGTACGAAATGTCTTCTCATGGTTGGGGATATCTCGGAATGCCACAGCAAATTGGGATCCCGTCTCAGTTCGGAACCGACCAAGCCGGACCTTCACAATGACGGTTCGTAGTACCGCAGCAACAATTTGGGATGCCACCACAGTTTAGTTCGGGACAACAGTCAGGAGCCCCTCCTCAGAATGATGCCAGTTCAGCTGCTCCTAGCACAGCTCCTACAAACCCATTTCTCACTCAGAGACCAATGGGCCACCAAGCCCCTAATCCAGTTTCATCAGAATCCCTCGGACCGCAATACCCTCTCGGCTACACACCCTCGCCACAGCCTGGCCTACTGTGATGATGTCGCCCGCCGAAATTTTCTTCCGAAAAAGGTTTAACTTTGAAATTTTTCGTTTCTTTGAAAAACCAATCGAAAAAGACCGAAGTCACCACGCCATTTTTGTTTTAAGGGCCAAAACTTTGAAAAATGCCCGAGATTAGAGATTTGGGTTCGGAGGTCATGTTACACGCCGGGAAGGACGTTAGTGTGCACCCGGAATGCCTCGTAAAACGAGTCTTCCAAGCTAAAAATCATTTGTGTGTGTGTGTGTTTTGGCCAAAATAAGTTGAAACTCAGAAAAGTAAAAATTGGGAATTCTTTATTAGACTTTGGACAGATCCCATGATTTTTGGTGTGATTTTTGGGTTGAGTTTTGGTACTCAAAAGATTTTTGGAAGTTGAAGAACACTTCTGCCAGAATGAAAAAGGCAGTGGACACTTGATTTTGAAATAGATTTAAGGGGTTCAAACCTTCATAATCTGAGAAAACGCAGAGAATTAAAGTTGTTCCAGACACCTCAAATAAGATTTCTGTGAAATAATTTTTCATTTTGGAGAAGATTTGAGGACTCAAAACCTTCTGGAAATCTCAGATATGAGATCTGGACTCCCAGAGACTGGTGATCTGACCTTCAAAAGAAAATTTGGAAAATGGAGTTTTACTCACGCAAAAAATAAAGTAAAAATATTTCTGGAAATCTCTGGATGTTGGCTACAAAAAGTGTTTTGTATTCAACACCAAATTCCAAGTTTATCTGTGTCCAAAAAAATTAGACCATGGACTGGGGTCTTAGAAAATTGCTACTGGACAGCAACTTCTCAAGAAGGAAAACATGTTTTTAAAGGGGGGGTTTGGCATCCATGCTTGTCCCCATTTCCCTAGGTTTTGATTAGTAGTCACTAGACATTTTAGTGGTGATCTACTTAATCAAACCGTCCTTGGGGTACATTAGGACTTAAGCACTTCATTTGCTTGGGAAGGGGAATTTTATCCTTGAAAATGAAGATTTGATGTATGAAAAATGATTTTTAGGGTTTTGAAAATGTGTTTTCTTTGCAAGAAAGTAAGAACACTTTGAAAATAATGTTGATCCTTGTAGAAGATCAACCATGAAGATGAACTTCCATGGTGATCTTCTTGGATCTAGGGCAAGAAGATGAACAAACTACATTTTGTAGTTTGGAAATGCATGCATGGATGAGAGATTTAGAATGAGGAGAGGGAGGTTATACCTATCTTCCTTGTATTGGTGTATGAGGCTTGAATATGAGAGTGTTTGAGTGAGTGTGATTTTGGTTGAATAGTTGAGAAAAAGGTGACAATTCTATGGAATTCTCACTGTTTTCTCCCTATTTTCGCCAAGATGCAGTTGAGAAATATATTTTTCCTCCTCCATTTCTGAGACTGAAGGCCTCAATTTATAGCCCTCTGAAAATTGCAATCATGTCCGCGCGGATATGTCCTTCAGCGTGCACTGTTCATTAAATGCTGCTTCAGGCTTTGGACAAGAGGAATATTTTCAAAAAAATCAAATTAAACAGCCAGTTTTTGTTTCAGCAGTTTCTATTTTTTATTTTCTTTAATTTCTTTTGCTTTTTAGGATTCCTTTCTTGGTTTATCCTTAAATAACAATGCCCACTTTGCCCTTGCTTGGTTAGAAATGTTAGGAATTGTTAGGAATTGTTAGAAATGTCATAACTTTCATTAATTTTCTAACGAAAATACTAAGAAGCTCAAATTGGAGCACTTACAGTAGCCCCTCAGCGACGGTGCTTTTGAAGGAAGCGGGGTCGTCGATAAGAGTAAGGCTCCATATTTGGCAGGATGATCAAGTGATCGAATGGCTGAACCCATTTAATAGGCTACCTATGTATCCTTGAGAGGAATCAAGCCAGTCGTAGTTCGGGTCTTTGACCCTAGAGATGATGGCGTTTTAGGTGCCTTGAACCTGATGAGCGAGTTCTGCAGTCGGTTGCTGGAAAGAAACTCTGCTGGGGATAAGAGGTGACCATTTTTGGTCGAATGGCTATCCGCTCTGCTGGGGATAGGAATGACCATTTTCGGTCGGATGGCTATCCGCTCTGCTGGGGATAGGAATGACCATTTTCGGTCGGATGGCTGAGCCTAATGATAGGCTACCTACGTATCCTTAAGAGGAATCAAGCCAGTCGTAGTTCGGGTCTTTGACCCTGGAATGACTATTTTGAGGCGTCAACCTGGAGATGATGGCATTTTAGGTGCCTCAAACCTTGATGATGATGGCGTTTTAGGTGCCTCGGACCTTGATGATGGCGTTTTAGGTGCCTCGAACCTTGATGATGGCATTTTAGGTGCCTCGGACCTTGATGATGATGGCTTTTTAGGTGCCTCGGACCTTGATGATGATGGTTTTTTAGGTGCCTCGGACCTTGATGATGATAGCATTTTAGGTGCCTCGAACCTTGATGATGATGGCCTTTTAGGTGCCTCGGACCTTGATGATGATGGCTTTTTAGGTGCCTCGGACCTTGATGATGATGGCTTTTTAGGTGCCTCAGACCTTGATGATGATGGATTTTTAGGTGCCTCGGACCTTGATGATGATGGCTTTTTAGGTGCCTCGGACCTTGATGATGATGGCTTTTTAGGTGCCTCAAACCTTGATGATGGCGTTTTAGGTGCCTCGAACCTTGATTTGAAATGGCCTTTCGGTGGACTTTGTCTGCTGCCGAAGGAGAGGGTGACCATTTTGGTCGAGGGGCTGGACCTAAAGATAGGCTACCTACGTATCCCTAGTGGGAATCAAGCCCTTTCGTAGTTCGAAATCTGCTCGAGATTCCGTTGGCTTTGCTGGGGATTTTGTTAGCCTCTCTGGGGAAAATCAGACGTATTCGTCGGGGAAATCGGTCTTACGTTTTACTGTCGGGGAATGATCTTGATGAAAGATACGGGATCCCGTTATCTTTCTCGGGGAGATCGGACTTATGTTTTACTGTCGTTGATGACTTTGATGAAAGAAACGGGATTCCGTTATCTTTCTCGGAGAAATCGGTCTTACGTTTGACTGCCGTTGATGATTTTGATGAAAGATACGGGATTTCGTTATCTTTCTCGGGGAGATCGGTCTTACGTTTGACTGCCATTGATGGTTTTGATGAAAGATACGGGATTCCGTTATCTTTCTCGGGGAAATCGGTCTTACGTCTGACTGCCGTTTGATGATTTTGATGAAAGATACGGGATTCCGTTATCTTTCTCGGGGAAATCGGACTTACGTTTGACTGCCGTTGATGATTTTGATGAAAGATACGGGATTTCGTTATCTTTCTCGGGGAGATCGGTCTTACGTTTGACTGCCATTGATGGTTTTGATGAAAGATACGGGATCCCGTTATCTTTCTCGGGGAAATCGGTCTTACGTCTGACTGCCGTTTGATGATTTTGATGAAAGATACGGGATTCCGTTATCTTTCTCGGGGAAATCGGACTTACGTTTGACTGCCGTTGATGATTTTGATGAAAGAAACGGGATTCCGTTATCTTTCTCGGGAAAATCGGACTTACGTTTGACTGTCGTTGATGATTTTGATGAAAGAAACGGGATTCCGTTATCTTTCTCGGGAAAATCGGACTTACGTTTGACTGTCGTTGATGATTTTGATGAAAGAAACGGGATTCCGTTATCTTTCTCGGGAAAATCGGACTTACGTTTGACTGTCGTTTGATGATTTTGATGAAAGATACGGGATTCCGTTATCTTTCTCGGGAAAATCGGACTTACGTTTGACTGCCGTTGATGATTTTGATGAAAGAAACGGGATTTCGTTATCTTTCTCGGGAAAATCGGACTTACGTTTGACTGCCGTTGATGATTTTGATGAAAGATACGGGATTCCGTTATCTTTCTCGGGGAAATCGGACTTACGTTTGACTGCCGTTGATGATTTTGATGAAAGAAACGGGATTCCGTTATCTTTCTCGGGAAAATCGGACTTACGTTTGACTGTCGTTTGTGATTTTGATGAAAGAAACGGGATTCCGTTATCTTTCTCGGGAAAATCGCGCTTACGTTTGACTGCCGTTGATGATTTTGATGAAAGATACGGGATTCCGTTATCTTTCTCGGGGAAATCGGACTTACGTTTGACTGCCGTGAAGCTCTTTTGAAGAGGGGATTAACTTTGGTTAACTTTTGGTTAACTCTATTAAGTTGAGGACTAAACTGCAGAGTCCTGAAATTTTAAAGGGCAAAAGGGTCATTTTGACCCTTCAATCGTGTCTGCGCGGAGGAGATTGCAATCTGGACAGGTTTTAAATGAGGCGCCGCCCTTCCTTCTTCTTCCTCACAAATTCTTTTCAGTTTACGAGAGAGAAGAGAGAGAAACCGAGGGGAGAGCCATTTTTGGCCCAAAAACCTTCAAAAATCTTCCATTTTCTTCGATTTTTTAAGCAATGGAACACGGGGGAGGTGCTTTTCAAGGTCAAGGACGTGGCCCGGTTGCGGAGAGACGATTGGCGCTCGTTCGAATGAGGAGGCACTATTCTCTTTCGCAATCGATTGCGGAGGAGCATTACCCCGATGCGTGGCAACATTGGGCCACTGATCCGAGTCTTCGCACGGTATACTTCGAATCCTTTTGATCCCTTTGTTAATTTTTTGTTTGAAGTTGAATTTTGATTTTTTTTTTTTTTTTGAAAAAAATTCGAAAATGGTGATGTTTTTGGGCTTGGAATTTGATTTTGATGCTTTGCATGTTGTAATGAATTTGTGGGTAACCCAAATGTGCATTTTGTTTGGGAAAAGAATTGGCATTTTGCCATTTTTTTTTGTATCCGAAAATTTTAATGAAAAATTCGAAAATTATGACTTGAATTTCGAAAAATTGTGTTCTTGACACTGAAATTGGATTTTTGATGTTGTGCATTTTGCAATGAGTATATGGGTAACTCAAAATGTGCATTTTGCTTGGAAAAAGAATTGGCATTTTCGCCATTTTTTTTTGAAATATGAGACTATGATGAACAATTTTCCGAATTTGGGACGGACTTCTTTTGTTGCAATGTAGGATTCTTGCAATGTTGATATGAATGTGTGCATGCTCCTTTTTTTTTTTGAAAAAGTGGGACGGATTTATTGACTCCGTGTATGAATGAATGTACGCATGTGTAAGTGCTCCAATTTGAGCCGTTAGTAATTTCGTTAGAAAATTAACGAAAGTTTTAACATTACTAACATTTCTAACAATTCCTAACTTCTCTAACAAAGTGAGGGTAAAGTGGGCATTGCCATTTAAGGTTAAACCTAGAAAAGAATCTCAAAAAGTAAAAGAAATTGGAAAAATCCGAATTAGGCAAGTTGAAAAACAAAAACTGCTGAAATTTTGAATAATATTCTTCCTGTTCAAAGCCTGGAGCAGCATTTAATGAACCAGGCACGTGTACGGAACCATCCGCGCGGACATCTTTGTCCCTCGCAGGGGGCTATAAATTGAACCCTCCTCTCTCAGTTTACACAACACATTTTACACACAGAAGCTGCATTTTGGCGAAAATTAGAGAGAAAACAGTGGGAATCCTTAGATTGCCACCATTTTCTCTTGAACCTTTCCCAATTTCACTTCAACCATTCTCATATCACTCTTAAACACACCAAGCTCAAGCTTAAAACACTACTCAAGAGGAAGATTAGGGAGAAAACATAGAGGACTTAAGTGTTATCTACTTGTTTTCTCTTTGATCAACTCTATCATCAAACCCTAAACACATTCAAGCCTTGAATCCATCCAAACACAACTCCAAAACACCAAATCTTGATACTCCTCAAGTCAAACACCAAATCTTGATACTCCTCAAGTCAAATTCCAAGCCTAGGAAGATAGGGTGTCACCATTGGTAAAGCCCTCCTTCTCTAAACCCTAAAATTCCCTTTTAATCTCTTGTTCATCTTGTTCTTCTTATTTTGATTTGCTTTATGTCTAATTTAACTTAAGTCTTGACCTAAGATGGTCATCTTGAAGTTCATCTTCATGAATGACCATCTCAAAGGGTCCAAATTTTAAATCTCTAGTAGATTTGTCTCTTTAATTTCATCTCTACAAAATATCCCCTTTTCCTTTGCAAAGGACATGTTTAAACCCCATAAAATTCCCCAAGGATGACTTGAATATGATAACCACTTAACACAAAGTAGTGGAATCAAGTCTAGGGATGAAAATGGGGTGAACATAGATGCAAATCCCCCAAAAATCACATTTTCCCTCAAGAACATCTTGCTGTCCAGTAGCATTGTTCTGAGACCTCAGTCCATTTTCTTATTTTTTGGACATACAGAAACTTGGAATTTGATGTTGACTACAAAATACTTTTTGTAGCCAACATCCAGATCTTTCCAGACATATTTTTACTTTACTTTTTTGCGTAAGTAAAACTCCCTTTTTTAAATTTCCTTGTAGAGGCTAGTTCACCAGTTTCTGGAAATCCAGATTTCACATCTGAGATTTCCAGAATATTTTGGTCCCTCAAATCATCTCCAAAATGGGAAGTTATTTTACAGAAACCTTATTTGAGGTGTTTTGAACATTTTTCATTCTCGGACTTTTCCCAGATTTTGGAGTTTTCAAGCCCTAAAGTCCATTTCAAAATCAAGTGTCCACTGCCTTTTTCATTCTGGCAGAAATGGTTTTCAACTTCCAAAAATCTTTTGAGTACCAAATCTCAACCCAAAAATCACACCAAAAATCATGGGATCTGTCCAAAGTCTAATAAAGAATTCCCAATTTTTACTTTCCTCAGTTTCAACTTATTTTGGCCAAAGTAACACACACACACACACACACACACAAACAAATGATTTTAAAATGTTTGGAAGACTCGTTTTACGAGGCGTTCCGGGTGCACACTAACGTCCTTCCCGGCGCGTAACGTGACCTCCGAACTCGAATCTCTTGATTCCGGGCATTTTTCAAAGTTTTGGCCCTTAAAACAAAAATGGCGTGGCGACTCCGTTTGATTTTCAAAAAATATCGGGTACATCACAGTGGCGACTCCGCTGGGGAAAAACAAGTTTTATCTTTTCGAAAAAAAAAAAAAGAAAAACTTTTGAGGGTCAAGCTTCCGTCCCGACATTTGAAATCCTTTGTTTTGTGTGTGTTGATTTTTACACATTTTCGTGTGTGTTTTGGCCGCCTCGAAAAAAGTCAAAATTTTGACTGTCGGAAATCATGTCCCTAACTGTTGGAATTTTTGTGATTATGTGCTTATGTGTTCATTAATTTTCAAAAAAAAAAATTCAAAAAAAAAATTTTCAAAAAAAAAAATTTGAAAAAAAAAAGGATTTTCAAAAAAAAATCATGCATCATATTTTTAAGACACATAAAAAAAAAAAATTTCTATTTTACTCAGAAAAAGAATATAGACTGCTTGCACACTACGCGCACGTGACCGTACACTGCATACTACGTCCCTAACCCGGGGAAATCCTTGTCGCGGTCCGTTTGGTCTTATTACGCCTCTCGGACGAGCACAGGACTACCCAAACATCCCATGGAGCCTCGTGTCGACCATGCACTTGTCCGTGACACACTTTGTCCGAGACCCGGTTGGTTTTTAGTCTGGTCTGTGTCATGCCCTGTCTGTGTATAGACCTTTCCTTTCAAGCCTTTGTCGGCATACCGACTCAATATCTTTCGGGGACCCTAATCAGTCGAAGTCATGCCGGTTTTCCGCCGCATACTTTGACCAAGATATTGACCGGCGCCTTGACTTTGGCTCTGACTGGCACAAATTATACACTGACTCCCAGCATGACACTGAGTCATCAAGGATTAACGGTTATTCCATGCCTAATTACGGCCTAACTGACGACAAGTCAAAGTCAACCGTGGACATTTACCGGTCAAATCATGCCGACTTTTGTCGAGCCCTCGGACATGATCTTGACTTTGACGTCGGCTTTGTCCGTAATTTACATCAAATGCTCGTTAAGACTCGATTACCCGCCAGACTTCTAGGATCGTTTTTCTTTCGGTCGGTGGGATCCGCTTGCCCTATAGGACCCTCGCCCGGGGCTGTCCACCCTGGGAGATCGAAATACAGGTGGAATACGAGGGGCTTATAGACGTAGTGACGGGGCCCACTGATCTAGGAATCAGAGTAGTTTGCGAAAAAGAAGAGCAATCTTTTCCAACCGATTAGGTTAATAAAGCGTGTTTTAAGTAAACATGAACAAATAACTGCATGTTGCGTGAGCCTTAAGCCCAAACACCTACCTTCCTTCAAATCCCACCATCTGAACCCTCGTGTCTTTCCCCTATTGCTCCGCACAAAGCTTGGTTTCGGGCACCGGGTCACCGTTTGATCAGTTGGGAAGAGTCAAGCGTATCGTCAGCTTCACCGTTTGTTTCAACTCCGGGTTTCAGAATGTCTGCATCAGCTGGTAACGAGGGGGACAACGTCACTCCGCCTCCCGGGACTCCTCAGACGGAACAACAGTGGAATCAGTTAGCAGAACAGATGAGGTTACGACATGAAGCACAGCTGAATAGCCTTATGGAGGCTATTAAGAGCCATGGCCTGGCCGCCAGCCTCAATCCAGATGGCACCTTCACCGTGGAAGAAGACGAGGATGCCAACCCCACTCTCAGTCGCCCTGACTACACCAGGATGCCGCCACCCACCTCCTATGGTGCCACTACCAGAACCCATGCTCCTCGATCTCTGGGTCAGACCACTGGATCCCTACAGCCTGATGGGACGAATCAGTTCACAGCTCCTCAGTGGGGGCAAAGTCAGTACGGAATGCCCTCTCACGGTTGGGGATACCTCGGAATGCCACAGCAGATTGGAATCCCGCCTCAGTTTGGAACCGATCAATCCAGGCCTTCACAGCAACAATTCAAAGGGCCACAGCAACAGTTTGGCATGCCACCACAGTCAGGAGCCCCTCCTCAGAACGATGCTAGTTTAAACCCATTTCTCACTCGGGGACCAATGGGTCAGCAAGCCCCTGCCCCAGTTTCATCAGAATCACCAGGACCACAGTATCCTCTCGGTTATGCATCCTCGCCACAACCAGCCATGCAATTCAGCAACCAGGGACAGCAGCCCGCACTTAAGCCTATTTATGGGCCTCACTCTGGAAATCCAAGCCATCTGGCTACCTCAGATCTACCTCCATCTTCTCTGCCGATTGGAAGCCAACAGCAAATCGCTGGGTTCTATCCCTTTGCCCAAGCTCCTACCTACATTCCCCAGGGTAATTTGGGCCAAGGACAGGTTTTCACCTATGCTCCGAGATATGGTATTCCTTCCACCAATGCACCACCAACAGCTAGTCCTCTTCCTAGCTCAAATATCGGCTCAGGCATTTCCGCTCCACCTTTGGATCCCCAATTGGCTTGGTTTATGGAACAACACAAGAAAATGAAAGCACAGATTGCTGAATTGACTGCCAAAAAGAACACTGCTCTTCGGCCTACAGATCCCGACTCGATTGTCCCCCTGCCTCACAAGTTTGTGATGCCCACTCTGGAATTGTTTGACGGGAGTGCATGCCCTAAAACTCACTTGGACACCTATACTTTGGCAATGAAGGCTAAGGGATGCACAAACCAGCGGTTGGCCGATTACTTTAGTCTCTCTTTGAAGTCGTGGGCTTTGAAATGGTTTTTCCGATTGCACTGAAGCTAGGGCTACTTGGGAACAGTTACCGGTACTTTCACGAGATAAGTATAAAGCCAACTTGGAATGGGAGACAAACGAGTTGACTCCGCAAACAACGATGCAGCGCCCTAATGAGAATATTGGGGATTTCTATAAGAGGTGGAACTTAAAGCTCGGTGAAATGGCCATTCCTCCTCTCGACGAGGAGCGCTTAGACATCTTTCGGTCATGCTTGAAGCCGCATTTGAGAGCTTCCCTCGGCACTTCCCCTACGCCGACTTGCGTGCAATGGTTAATTCCGGGGCTAAGTTTGAAAAGGCTTACAATCAGCATCCGACTGCCGCACCCGCCTATAAATATCGGGCTCCTCCCTCCAACACTACTCTCGCTTTCGCTAAAGGCAAAGAGGCGATCGGCTACGCGGGACAGAACTTTAACAATGCCACTTCCTTTGTTCCCAAGAAGCCTGATGCATCCAGATCCCGGCTCCAAGACTTGAGAAACCTTGGGATGCCTTTAAGTGATATCTTTAGAGGATTGGTAAAAGAAGGTTTGCTCCGGCCTTTGGATAATTATCAGCCAAGAAACCCCAACGCTCCTTTGGATACCTCCAAGCATTGTGCCTTTCATCGCACTACGGGCACCTGACGGATGATTGCGTCCCCCTGAAAAAGGCCATTCAAGGGTTGATTGAGCAAGGGAGGTTAGAGATGCCTGAAGGGCCTAATACTATCAATAACCCGCTCCCTAACAACATGAGTGTCAACATGATCGAGTTTGGTGGTTCAAGCCTTGTGGGCATAATGGAATTTGACTCGCCCCCTTGTGAGGTCGGTGAATCAGCCATCGCAGCGATGAAAGTGTTTGGATTAAGCAAGAGATTGCCAAGGAAATCCCGATGGAAAGATCTGCAATAGCTCCCGTCTCCAGGCGTCGAAGAATAGATGCATGGTTCAACAAAGAAAGAGCGGCTAGGCGGGGCTACCTATCTTTAAAATAGTCTTTTGAGTCAACCTTCGTAGGGTCTAGTACTTTTCTTTCACCTAAGTCCTTCCTGGACATTTGTCGTTGTAGTCCATTTTGGACATAGTGGTTAAATGCCTAACTTTTAATATAAGTCTTTTTTCTCTTCTTGCTAGACTCGAGACATCACTTGCGCACCCACGTTACACTTAATTGAAATTGTTTTATCCAAAATGATCACTTGTGCTGCTCAACCACTAATTCTTTGAAATGATTAATATTTAAATTAATCGGAGTGAGAAAATCAATTGATATCCTTCCCAAATTGGGGCTTACCAACTCCCCATCTTGCATCTCATATGCTCACATCCCTTTCATCATCATCCCCTCGTTGCTCGATGAATTTGCATGGATCTTTTCTCATTTAAAGCTTAAGCAAGCAATGAAGACTTAATCTCGTTTAGATCATCCGGTAGGGATTGCGGTTGAAGCCTTTCACCCCTAGGAAAGCCATTACCTCACCCTCACTAAACAATACCCTTTCATTTTAAGATCGGCGTGTTTTGAAACCCGGTTTAGCCATCATTTTTGCTCCTTACTGAGAGAAAGTTCAAGCGAGCCCAAGAAGTTAGCTTCGAGAGTCGGCGATGCGCAAAATATCTCAAGCCATGAAGGAAGGACAAAGATAATCCTCAACTCCTCAGGAGGTTTTCCAAGTCAAAAAAAAACAAAAACAAAACAAAAACAAAAAACAAAACAAAACAACAACAAAAAAAAAAGAGAGAAGAACTGTCGATCCTCAAAAGTCCCCGACTTCTCAAGAAGCTCTCCAATGATCAAAAAGGAGCCTGAATTCTCGAAGATTCGCAAAAGTTCTCGATAGCTTGGACTCCCTCTCACCATTTCCTTAACTAACCCCAAGCCATCCTCTCGCTTTTAGAGGATATCCCCGTTACCATTATCCTCGCATTTGGCCAAAATCAAAATTTGATCTCTCATTCTTAGAGGCAATCAATCTTCCCCGCCATAGATTTTCCAAACACATCCCTACAAGCCAACCTCTCATCTTTAGAGGTTCAGTCAGTAAAAGGCCCAGCCGACCTCTCATCTTAAGAGGTCAAAATTTCCCAAATCACCCGATGGCCGATCGAAGCCCAGAAACCCAGCTACAATTCCTATCGGATAGCAATATCTTTAAGATCTAAATCAAATTAATGCTTCATTGCTTGCTTAAATTGAAATCTAATCCATCTTGGTTCAAAATCATCAATCAAAGATTGTGCAAATTCAAATCTGATGTGAGCATAATTCATTTCTACTCCACAAACACTTGCCGTGGATGTCCCACTGGGGCTTCACATCCGTGTCTTTCATGGACACTCTAAGGGGATATGTTATTCAATCCTCCAAATCCTAAAAATCCCCCAAAGATCCTCAGATCCTCGAATTTCAACATTCATTCTCTTTTCATTCGGGATAGGCCCGAACTACGACGACCTGAGCTCTTCATAATGGAGGGAACGTAGGCAACCAGAAATGGTCCGGTCGAAATCACAAACAAATCTCAAAAAAAAAAAATCCGGTCTCATCAAGGATCGTCCCTATACACTTTCCGCCCTTCCGAGCTTGATTCTCGATATCAGTTGGTTTTCTCCTTGTGATTAATCAAAATATTTGTTCATATCAGATTTAAGGGTTGAATAACCCGAACATTAACAAAGGGTTTTAAGCAGCCTTGTGATCATCATGAATAAGACAAGTTTTCAAGTGTCTCGACAAGTCTTCTCTCTCTCCATCATAGGGAAATAGAGCCAAACACTGTCTTTCTGTTAGCAGGGGCTTCCATACACTTTTCCACACCTTGTGATGCTTATACTCTCTCAAAAGAGTCAAACCTAAAGCGAGTGTGTATACACAAAATCGGGATTCATTCCCACTTTTCGAAAGATGTGCCCCTGCACGTAAACATTTCTGAGTCTTGTCCATTGGCTGGTTGAATAAGATCCGAAAAGATGGGTGCCTCCCTGGTCACATGACGACTCTGTAAGACTGCTCTGAATTTCTTCACGCTGGGGCTTGCTAAGCGGTTCTCCCAGGTTCTCCTGTATCAGCTCTTCAAGCTGGGGCTTCTATAGTCATCTTTGGGTCCACATTGGTTTCTTCACTACGAGATAAACTTGCCAAGTCGCTTCTTCAAAATCTGGACTTTGCCTACTCAGGATCCGGGGACTTTGTCAAGATGGTCTTTTGGACCCGAATTTTATCAAGAAATAATTTCAAATTTTTCGGAACTTGGCACACGGCGGCTTCCCGTAGCATCGAATTCAAGATCGGGGTTTCTCCCGCATTAGCAATTCCATCAAATCATTCTCCGAACAAGGTTTCGGCCAAAGTCACTCACCCAAATGAAAGAAGCGTCGCTCATATCGACGTGCCCTGTGAGCTTCGTCAAAGATCGGCTTCAGATGACCAAGAATGAGAGGGAAAATTTCAACCAAAACCCGGGATCCGAATCCAATCTCATCAAAATTGAGGTCCATGTGATACTGTCAACAAAACCTCATCAACAACCGCTGTTTAAACTGCGATCGAGGGCTCTCACCTCCCCCACTTGCTCAAAGCCTGTCCCCAAACAGTCTCCAAACACATACATCCCGACGCATCCCCTTTCATCACCATGCATCCCCGCCAAAAAATCTCCCAAGGGCTCATGTAGCATGCACAAAATTTGAATCAATAGGAAAAATCCTAAGTGATTGAAGATCATAAATCATAATTTCCCTGCCAAAAGCTTAGGCTTAGTACATCTTCGAAAGCAAGTAAATGCATCATCTCGCGAACATATGCAGTGATACTATCATAATCATTCTGATTCTATGCATGCATCTGTCATCATGAATGTCATATATGCATCTTCCTCTCTACTAACCAATGCAGGAATTCGAACGTGAAAGACCATTTTTCCTTCGCTGTTGAGACTTGCCCTTTTACAAGGAAGATATTTACCAAAGTCCAAAATCAATGGTTTCAACAAAATTGCGAGAAATCAAATTCCCCTTCTCGGCAAGAGATGATTCCAGGCAAAACATGTGCAGATCACCTCCAGTGTATACAAATCGGTCAGAGACGCCAAGTTCTCAAAATACAAATCAGTCAGGGACGCCAAGCTCTCAAATACAAATCGGTCAGGGACGCCAAGCTCTCAAATACAAATCGGTCAGGGACGCCAAGTTCTCAAAATACAAATCGGTCAGGGACGCCAAGTTCTCGAATACAATTTGGTCAGAGACGCCAAGTTCTCGAATACAATTTGGTCAGAGATGCCAAGCTCTCAAATGCAAATCGGTCAGGGATGCCAAGTTCTCAAAATACAAATCAGTCAAGGACGCCAAGTTCTCAAATACAATTCGGTCAGAAACGCCAAATTCTCAAAATGCAAATCAGTCAGGGACGCCAAGTTCTCAAGATATAATTCGGTTAGAGACGCCAAGTTCTCAAATGCAAATCGGTCAGAGACACCAAGTTCTCAAAAGCAAGAAGTCCCAATGTAAAGACAAGCTCAACAACTTCTACAAGGTTGACGATCACCAGCAAGATACAGACTCAACCAAACTCCTCCTTCAGGTCAAAATGCCTCCAAAGACAGCAAATCGTCGGCAGAAACCGTCCCACGAACGGCAACCTAACAACTCTTCATCGACATCGCCCGTAGCCTCAGCCCTTCCTAGAGCCTACAGTAAGCACAGCACAGTATGAAAGCATATCTTAGTCAACTACTTTTCTAAAAGAACATTATCATCAAAAACTCGGGTAACTCCCAAATACCGTCAAACCATCAAAGACCATCCCCAAAGAACTTTCGAACTACGTCCGTGCTTGATTCCCACTCAGATACGTAGGCAGCCTACCCTAGGTCCAGCCGCTTGACCAACACGGTCACCCTTTTTCCCCGATAATCATCATAAACTCTAATCTTCCCCTGCGAGAATGCCCTCAAACAGTCTCCCTCAACCCCGACTTAGGATCATACTCCTGAACTAGGTCCCTATTTAGGTTCATACTCCTGAACTGAAACCCCGACTTAGGATCATACTCCTGAACTAGGTCCCCATTTAGGTTCATACTCCTGAACTAAGTCCCCATTTAGATTCATACTCCTGAACTAAACCTTGACTTAGAATCCTACTCCTGAACTAAGTCCCCATTTAGATTCATACTCCTGAACTAAACCTTGACTTAGAATCCTACTCCTGAACTAAGTCCCCATTTAGGTTCATATTCCTGAACTAAAATCCACCAAAGAACCATCCATCCCAAACCGTCAAAGGGAAATCATTTCAAATCAAGGTTTGAGGCACCTAAAACGCTATCACACACAACACTAGGAAAAGCGATAAAACGCAATCATCCCCTAATTCGACAAACCAAAACCATAGGGCGACTTCCCCAAAAATAGTCAGATCATAGGGCGACTTCCCAAAAATAGTCAGATCTTAGGGTGACTTCCCAAAAATAGTCAGATCATAGGGCGACTTCCCAAAAATAGTCAAATCATAGGGCGACTTCCCAAAAATTGTCAGATCTTAGGGCGACTTCCCAAAAATAGTCAAACCTTAGGGCGACTTCCCCAAAATAGTCAGATCATAGGGTGACTTCCCAAAAATAGTCAGACCTTAGGGTGACTTCCCAAAAACAGTCAGATTACAGGGCGACTTCCCAAAAATAGTCAAACCATAGGGTGACTTCCCAAAAATAGTCAGATCTTAGGGTCACTTCCCAAAAATAGTCAGATCTTAGGGCGACTTCCCCAAAACAGTCAAAACCTTAGGGTGACTTCCCAAAAACGATCGGATTAGGCGACTTCCCAAAAATAGTCAAACCACAGGGCGACTTCCCAAAAATAGTCAAACCATAGGGCGACTTCCCAAAAATAGTCAAACCATAGGGCGACTTCCCAAAAATAGTCAAGCCATAGGGTGACTTCCCAAAAATAGTCGGATCATAGGGTGACTTCCCAAAAATAGTCTGATCATAGGCGACTTCCCAAAATAGTCGATCTTAGGGCGACTTCCCCAAAAATAGTCAAATCTTAGGGTCAAAGACCCGAACCACAACCGGCTTGATTCCTCTTAAGGATACGTAGGTAGCCTATCGCTAGGTTCAGCCACTGCACCAAAATGGTCATCTCTTACCCCCAAGCAGAGTTTCTTTCAAAGAAACGACCGCAGAACTCATCAAGGTTCGAGGCACCTAAAACGCCATCATCCGTGGTCAAAGACCCGAACTACAGCCGGCTTGATTCCCACTAGGGATACGTAGGTAGCCTATCGCTAGGTTCAGCCACTCGATCACCTGATCATCCCGTTAAAAATGGAGCCTTACTCTTATCGACGACCCCGCTTCCTTCGAAAGCACCATCGCCGAGGGGCTACTGTAAGTGCTCCAATTTGAGCCGTTAGTATTTTCGTTAGAAAATTAACGAAAGTTTTAACATTACTAACATTTCTAACAATTCCTAACTTCTCTAACAAAGTGAGGGTAAAGTGGGCATTGCCATTTAAGGTTAAACCTAGAAAAGAATCTCAAAAAGCAAAATAAATTGGAAAAATCCGAATTAGGCAAGTTGAAAAACAAAAACTGCTGAAATTTTGAATAATATTCTTCCTGTTCAAAGCCTGGAGCAAGATTTAATGCACCGGTGCACGTGTACGGAACCATCCGCGCGGACATCTTTGTCCCTCGCAGGGGGCTATAAATTGAACCCTCCTCTCTCAGTTTACACAACACATTTTACACACAGAAGCTGCATTTTGGCGAAAATTAGAGAGAAAACAGTGGGAATCCTTAGATTGCCACCATTTTCTCTTGAACCTTTCCCAATTTCACTTCAACCATTCTCATATCACTCTTAAACACACCAAGCTCAAGCTTAAAACACTACTCAAGAGGAAGATTAGGGAGAAAACATAGAGGACTTAAGTGTTATCTACTTGTTTTCTCTTTGATCAACTCTATCATCAAACCCTAAACACATTCAAGCCTTGAATCCATCCAAACACAACTCCAAAACACCAAATCTTGATACTCCTCAAGTCAAACACCAAATCTTGATACTCCTCAAGTCAAATTCCAAGCCTAGGAAGATAGGGTGTCACCATTGGTAAAGCCCTCCTTCTCTAAACCCTAAAATTCCCTTTTAATCTCTTGTTCATCTTGTTCTTCTTATTTTGATTTGCTTTATGTCTAATTTAACTTAAGTCTTGACCTAAGATGGTCATCTTGAAGTTCATCTTCATGAATGACCATCTCAAAGGGTCCAAATTTTAAATCTCTAGTAGATTTGTCTCTTTAATTTCATCTCTACAAAATATCCCCTTTCCCTTTGCAAAGGACATGTTTAAACCCCATAAAATTCCCCAAGGATGACTTGAATATGATAACCACTTAACACAAAGTAGTGGAATCAAGTCTAGGGATGAAAATGGGGTGAACATAGATGCAAATCCCCCAAAAATCACATTTTCCCTCAAGAACAACTTGCTGTCCAGTAGCATTGTTCTGAGACCTCAGTCCATTTTCTTATTTTTTGGACATACAGAAACTTGGAATTTGGTATTGAATACAAAATACTTTTTGTATCCAACATCCAGATCTTTCCAGACATATTTTTACTTTATTTTTTGCGTGAGTAAAACTCCCTTTTTCAAATTTCCTTTTAGAGGCTAGTTCATCAGTTTCTGGAAATCCAGATTTCACATCTGAGATTTCCAGAAGGTTTTGGTCCCTCAAATCATCTCCAAAATGGGAAGTTCTTTTACAGAAACCTTATTTGAGGTGTTTTGAACATTTTTCATTCTCGGACTTTTCCTATATTTTGGAGTTTTCAAGCCCTAAAGTCCATTTCAAAATCAAGTGTCCACTGCCTTTTTCATTCTGGCAGAAATGATTTTCAACTTCAAAAAATCTTTTGAGTACCAAATCTCAACCCAAAAATCATACCAAAAATCATGGGATCTGTCCAAAGTCTAATAAAGAATTCCCAATTTTTACTTTCCTCAGTTTCAACTTATTTTGGCCAAAGTAACACACACACACACACACACACAAAAATGATTTTAAAATGTTTGGAAGACTCGTTTTACGAGGCGTTCCGGGTGCACACTAACGTCCTTCCCGGCGCGTAACGTGACCTCCGAACTCGAATCTCTTGATTCCGTGCATTTTTCAAAGTTTTGGCCCTTAAAACAAAAATGGCGTGGCGACTCCGTTTGATTTTCAAAAAAATCGGGTACATCACAGCATGATGCATGTTATTTTATGAAAAATGGGACGGAGTTTTTACTTCTGTCGACTCTTTGTATGAATGAATGTTGATTGGGATTTGCTGAAAACTGCCTTCTTTTGTGCGAGAAAAAATGGGGCTAGGCTTTGTGTTACATGATGCATGTATATGCTTTCCCTCTTTTTTTTTTGTGCAAATGCAAATTTTTTTTTTTTGACATTTTCTCTTTTTTTTTTATTGCAGGACGGAAACAACTACGTGACGGAGCAGCTGAATAAGATGAAGACTCGAGGATCAGTGGAGTCTGTAGTTGACCTGTGGGACCGGCTTCCGATTGCGGGCCGAGGAGCTTTGATGAGTCCGAGACAGATTGTTGTTGAGACCGGGCTATACGAGTTCATTGAGTGCTTGAGGGGGTTGGTTAAGTTCCCTAAGAGCAAGGGCCTGATGTTTGCTTTGGCGCAGCATTGGTGGGATGTGACCCACACATTTCACTTCTTCTGGGGCAAGGCTACGGTTACGCCTTCCGACTACGCTGCGATCACGAGTCTGTCCTTCAATGGACGCAGCATTGAGTGGCGGGACGGCTACAGCGACGTGGACCTGCAGGCTCTTCTGGGCTTTACCCCCATTCCCAAAAAGGGGATGGGGATGGAGTATGCCGTGGTTTATGGGAAGATTGTGGAGATCATCGAGAGCTACGAGGCTGGGGATGAGAGGATAGGCGCTGAGTACATTGCTAGGGCCTTTTTATGGTTTGCTTTTTCGAGCACTCTTTTTGGACACGCCGAGGGGACGGCGGTGTTTGCTTTGCTGATGAGTTTGGAGGATGTGGAGATGGCTGGAGAGGTCTCTTGGGGAGAGGCCGGGCTGGCAGAGCTTTACTTTGCTCTTGATAGATACAGCCGGAAGGCTGTGAGCTCCTTCTACTGCTTTGAGTTTGCTCTGGAGGTATAAGCTTTCTTTTTTGCTTTCCCTTTTTCTTTAAGCACGCATTCTTTTCCGCACTTAATCGACTTTATCTTTCGCAGGCATGGTTTTGCGAGTTCTTCCACGTCCAGGAGTCTGACGCCTTCACCTTCGGATATGATTTCTTTGCAGATCTTGGCTTGCCCTATCAGAGCGTGCCAGTTGGTCCTGACGAGCCTTCTTCCGGGGACGAGGACGATGATTCTGAGCCTGAGATTTTCATGGCTACAGAGGAGGCGGGCCCGAGTCGCAAGAGGGACCGGGGGAAGGGCCCAGCCACCGAGGACTCTGACTGACGATCCTTCGAGACTGATATTTTGAGATTGATTTCTGAGACTGAGATTGTATTTAGACAGATACAGTTTATTTTTATGCACATTTTTTTTTGCTTCTTTTTTTTTTGGAATGTAATAATCTAGGATTACTGTTACCTACTTTTTTTTTGATATTCTTTTTTTTTTTATGTACACTCTCTTTTTTTTGGAATGTAATAATTCAGGATTTTATGAAATGCAGTATGAATGCAATGTTGCATGAGCCTCGGTTTTTTTTTTTTGGTAAGGGTGTAGATGTTTGGTGCATGGACTGGTTTGGACAGGCTTTGGCTGGGACAAAATATTCCTTTGGTGCAGCAGTTTGGACTGTTGCAAAGATTTTTTTCTGGGTGACAAACACATCCGCGCGGACAGGACCTGTATCTGACATTGTCCTTTAATTTTGCTTCAGATCTGGTCTCCCTTTATTTCAAATTCAAATACCTTCTTCAACCACCAGTTCAAACAGCCATTTTCGGGGAGAAAGAGAGAAAAATCATGGAGAGAATTGTGAGCATGAGAAATCCACCCAAATTGTCCCAAAATTCTCAAATGCAATTCTTCACCAAGTTTAAATAGTGGTCTCGGGAGATTATGCATGAGAGGGGGTCATTCTTTGAAAAAAGGTACAAGGTGAAGTGTTTATGGTCCCTCAAAGAATTGGTTCCGGACTACGACCTCTTGAGAGCTTCTTCATCATTTTGGGATACTAGAAGGCTTGTTTTTTGCTTTTCTTACAACGAGGTTGTTCCGACCGTGGAAGAATTCCGGGCTTTGCTTGGCGGTCCGGAGGTGGAAGAGATTGTGGTTCCTTTGCCCGGAGGGGCCTCTTTTGTTGATAGATTGTGCAACCTCCTTCATCTTTCCCCGGAGGAAGCACAAGGTATGATCTGTGGTCCCGATCATTTTGATATTTCCGGTCTCCCTGATAGATTTAGGGGCTTAGGCTTGCTTGACGATGCCTATTGGGATGCCTTTGCACTTTGCATGTTTGGGACCTTGTTCATGGTCTATTCTTTTGGGATCTGTCATCGGTCTCTGCTGGATATAGTCGTTCATTGTCGCTTGGGCAGAGATGTTGTACCTTTGATCTTGGGGGAGACTTTTCATGCTCTCGATAGGCTGGCTACCGGGAGACGGTATATGCACGGGGGCAGCCCGTTTCTCTTGACCCTGTGGCTGATGGAACGCCTGGGGGTTCTTCGGGAGACTTCTGACATGATCAAGCCTTGGACATTCGCCGGGGAGAGGGTTCTTTGTAGATTTTGATGATCAGGGCTCATGGGAGCATTGGATGGCTGGTTGCCGGACAGAAGATATCAGATGGTCAGTGCCTTGTTGGCGGGTGAAGACTCGCAGAGTGCTTCAGGACGGGTCTCATGTGGTCATGCTTCCGGGGCTTTCTCAATCCAGCTTCTATATTCCGTCCTTGGTTCTGAGACAGTTCGGTTTAGAGCAGGTTCCTTTGGAGGACTTTGATGATATAGCCACCAGGGTGGTGGCTTCCGCTTCTATGGATGATCCTTCGGTGTTTTCCTTTCTTTCCCGAGTATGGAGGTATGACGTCTTTCCTCCTCGAGTTATCCTCAGGCGTCCGAGACCTGTGTTCTTGACCACTTGGTACCTGGATTGGTACGAGAGGCATTTGGGAGAGACTCAGATGGCTATTTTGAGGCGGCGTGAGGCCATTGTGTGTGCGGAGGACCTGACAGTTTTGGAGAGGAGGAGGGCCGAGGCGAGGGCCAACCCTCATGACAGGAGCGGAGACGCTGCGACCGACTATGAGGCTTATGTCAAGAGACAGGAGAGGAGGACTCCTATGCTACCATCTAGGCTACAGGAGATGAGAGATGACGCTAGGGCTACCAAGGCCCTGACAGAGGCTGGTCTGATAGATCCTGTTCCTATACCAGAGCTCGGTAGGAGGAAGACCGACATTTTTCCCTGCTTCGGAAGAAAGAAGACTCGAAGGGGGAAGAAGAGGGGAGAGGCCAGTACGAGTGGCTTGGAGTGACCTTGAGGTTTCCGAGTATCCCTTTCTTGTCGTAGCAGACACATTAGTTTGATTATGTATCTTAATTTCTTTTAGCAGGTTGCCAGTTATAGGAATGAATCGGGCTTAGACTCATCAAAAAGCTTTTAACTTGTAATGAATATGTGAATTGTCTTAGAGTTTTTCGAGACGCTTTCATGGTCTGATCAATGTATTGATGTCAGAGTTTGACTTTTATTTGTGCTTTAGACCGAACCGTTTTCGGCTGCCTACGTTCCCTTCGGACAAAAGGGCTCAGGTCTCCGTAGTTCGACCTGGTCGATTTTGTTTTTGTGTTGTTTTTTTTTTTGTTGTTTTTTTTTTTGTTGTTTTTGTTTTTGGTGCAACCACATTTTTACCTAGGCCGCCCTTTTTGGGTTTTCATCCTAGTTGGGTATTACTCTTTTAGCACTCTTTTTCTTCTTCTTTTTTTTTTTTGACTTCTTTTTTTTTTTTTTTGTTTTTACGCGTAGTATCTGCGCGGCTTGTCACCGTTCACTTTGGGTGTACAAAAGGATTTCCGTCGAGGTCCGTGCAAGTTGCATGGCTCCTCAGGAGAAGATCTTCGGACGACGTATGGCCCGACCCGGGCGAGGCTCCCATTTGCCGAGGGTTGATACGGGTGGGGGCTTCTCTTTTTAAGACGAGATCACCTTCCAGGATCTCCCGATGCTTTACTTTCTTGTCGAAGGCTCTGGCCATTCTCCCTTGGTAGGCTCGGATGTGTTCCATGGCCTTCAATCGGCGTTCATCTAGCGGGGCCAATTCATCATGGCGACTTTGGAGCCATTTGACCCTCGTTGATACGGCTTTCCAACGGCACACGGAGTGAGGGATTTCCAATTCGATTGGGAGCACGGCTTCCATTCCGTATGTGAGGAGCAAACGGTGTTTCCCCGGTTGCCGTTCGGCGATGTTACGTAGCCCCCGAGTGCCGGGTGTAGCTTCTCGGGCCAATCTACGCCTCGGACGGCCATTTTCCGGATGATGTTTTCCAAAGTCTTGTTTCTTTGCCTCGGCGGCTCCGTTGGTTTTGGGGCACAGTAGGGAGATGACTTGTGACGGGTTATTCGGAATTACGCCGGCGGCTGTCGCATTCCCCTTCGAAGTGGGATCCATTATCTGAGATGATTTCGGCTGGCAACCCGTATATGCATATGATGTTCTCTTTGATGAAGAGGGCAACTTTCTTTGAATCGAGGATTTTGTAGGACTTGGCTTCAACCCATTTGGTGAAATAGTCCACTGCCACCGGGGCGAATTCGTGGCCGTTCTTTGCTGGTGGTGTGATTTTGCCTATGACATCAATTCCCCAAGTTACGAAAGGCCAAGGGGTTGTCATGCAGTATAACTCGTGAGGAGGCAAATGATTAAGATTTGAGTATCGCTGGCATTTGTCGCAGCTTTTGACGAACTGGATGCAGTCGGTTTCCATGGAGATCCAAAAGTACCCCATTCTCAGTATGATTTGTATCAGGGCTCGAGCATTCATGTGGGGGCCGCAGGTACCACCGTGTATCTCTCTCATGAGTTCGGTAGCCTCTTGTTTGCCGATACATCGCGGGGAGGGGCCTTGATAACGCTTCTTGTACGGCATGTTTCCCAAAAAGAACATAGTGGGAGGCGAGTCGCTTCGAGTGAGAGACTTTTTGCTTTGATTCCTTCTTTATATTCTCCGTCTTCATTTTTGAAGGAGGCTTCTCCGTTCTTCGAGTGCTTGATGGATGCGAGTGTACCGAGGATCACCGGCCGGTTCGGCCTCCGCTTCTATTTCCAAAGCAATAAGCGGGATTTTCTCTTCTCCCAGGCTACGAATGGTTTGACGGACTTTCCTTCGGGTATTTCAACGAGGGAGGCTAGTGTTGCCGAGCATCTGCGAATCTGTTGCGATCTCGGGCAAGTAATGGAAGTTGATTTCCTTGAATTGAGTTACTAGCTCTTCCATGTAAGTGTGATATTTACTGCGGACCGGGTCTACGGTCTTCCATTTGTTAGAGACGGATTGATGATGAGGGCGGGAATCACCATACACCTCCAATTCCTTGATATTTCTTTCAAGGCGGCTTCCAACCCGGCTATGCAAGCTTCATATTTAGCGGCGTTGTTGGTGACCTCGAAGTTCAATCTTCTTGCTATGGGGGTGTGTTCGTCGGTAGGATCGACCGAAGCATTCCTATTCCGTTCCCCCTTTTGTTTGACGCCCGTCGAAGAAGAGTTGCCGACGATTTTCTCCTTCTAGAGCAAAGATTCCATCATCGGGAAATTGGGGTTCGGGTCCTCGGGATTCATCACTTGGGAAATCGGCCAAATGTTCCGCCATTATGCGTCCTTTTACAGCTTTCCTTGAAACATAAGTGATGTCATATTCGTCCAAAAAGAACGACCATTTTGCCAACCTCATAGAGATGGAAGGCTTGTCAAACAGATATTTGATGGGGTCTATCCTTGAGACAAGATGTATCGGGTGAGGCGCATGTAGTGTTTCAACTTTCCCACTACCCGGACCAAACTGCGCAAGTCTTTTCACAAGGGCGAGTAATTGAGTTCGCTTCCACTGAAGCTTTACGCTACAAAATAGATGGAGTTTTCGACCTTGGAATCTTTCTTCTCTTGAGCTAACATAGCCCTAATTGCCGTATCAGTGACAGTTAGATATAGCAATAGTGGCTTTTTGGCCGATGTGGTGGGCAAAGAATCGGGATTCACGAGGTATGCCTTGATCTGCTGTTCAAAGGCGAGCCGGCATTCCGGAGTCCATTACGTGTAGGCATTTTTCTTCATCAACTTGAAGATCGGCTCGCGGTCGAGGTCGGTGATTTACAAAGCGGCTTATGTATTGCGGTCTTCCCATGAAGGATTTCACTTACGTTAGTGTCAGGGCGGCTTCATTTCAACTATCGCCTTGATTTTACGAGGGTCTACTTCAATTCCCGTTACTGTCACCATATATCCTAGCACCTTGCCTCGTCTTACACCGAAGGTGCATTTAGGCCGGATTCGGTCTCATGCTTTGTGGTCTCGGAGGCGGCCGAAGAATTTTCTCAAATCAACAAAGTGTTGGCCATCCGATCCTCTGGAGTGTATTATCATGTCGTCCACATAGACCTCAATTTCTTTGTGGATCATATCATGGAACAAAGGTAGCCGCCCTGCAGTACGTAGCCCCGGCATTCTTTAGTCCGAACGGCATGGCCAGGTGTAGCGGTAGGTGCCCGAGGGGTTGTGAAGGCCGTTTTGGCTTGATCCTCTTACGCCATTTTGATTTGGTTGTAACCGGCAAAACCGTCGACGAAGGATTTAACTTCATGGTTGGCCGTGGAATCTACCAAAATGTCGATGTTTGGCGAGGGAAATCGTCTTTTGGGTGGCTTTGTTCAAGTCTCGAAGTCTACGCAAAGACCGGATCTTTCCGTTGGCCTTGGTCACCGTTACTATGTTGGAAAGCCATGTAGGATATTCAATGACCCCGATGAACCACGCTCTGAGCATCTTTCCTATCTCCTCTTTCACTTGTAGGGACCATTCGGGCTTAATTCTTCTTAGTTTCTGCTTCACTGGCTTGACTTTCGGGTCGAGCGGTATCCGGTGTTCAACTATGGAAGGGTCGAGGCCTGGCAGATCTTTATAGGACCACGCGAACACATCCACGAATTCTTTTAGCGGCTCAATCGTAGGGCATCCCTTTCGGTCCCTTCGAAGAAACTACCAATCTGCGTCTCTTTAGGCTCTTCCGGTTCCCAAATTCACACTCGTCAAAATCTCTTCGACGGCTTGGGCTCGATTTTCCTCTTTCCGGACAACCCGCTTAAAGATTTCTTTGATATATTGTTCATTTAATGTGTCTGCTTCTTCATCTAGTGAATCGTTATTAACCTGTTTTTAGATTATTAGTTAATTCATCATTAGTTAAAGTGGCAATTAAGGGATACTCGTAAAGGTTCGTCATTTCATTGAGAATAAAAGGGAATACGGTATTGGCTACAATTTCGTGGTCTTCGGGCGTGAGGCCATCGGACGACTCGGAAGACTCAAACTCAACAATGAGAGACTCGGAGGACTTTACAAAGGTTGACACAAAGGGACGTGGGATCAATCCAAGTTTGGTGATCATTTCTTCTTTGGTCGCGGACGGGCACGAGAGAGTTTCCCAATTCCTTAGCGGCATTCTTTGTCGGTGACCTCATGACTCGGGGGTTATCTTGTTTTGTCCTCCTTCCTCGATCATTGCTATCATCTCTTTCTACGAACCGGGATCAATCGGGTCCACTGAAAACTAAGCATATGAATGTAGGGATCTTCTGCGGATCTCCGCATCCTCAGTGCAGGGAATTCTATCTCGTCACAATCGACCGCTCAATCCGGATGTAAGGACGTATTGCGCCTTGGTGTCTTCTTTGGAAAAATCTCATGCCCCATGCTTGAGCGGAAAGGCTTAGCGGGCGGTTCTTCGAGGAGGACGTCCCATACGACGTTCATAGATTCGAGTTGAGTATGACGATGCTTGTCGATCTTTATCATGAAAACTTCTGGCTTGGCGGGGGTCGGAGAGTGGGTTTGAAGAATGGTGACAAAGCTGTGATTAGGGACCGGGGGTTTGTGTGCCTGTATCATGGCGGTGTTCAATGTCTCCTTCCAGTATGCCTCCAAATGTTGGAAATGGCAATTGAATTTGATGAATCGAACTTCTTCGGAGTCTACTCGCTTGAGTGCGTTGACATAATTGGCATCACCGGATTCTGGGGGATTCTGATGAGACTTGCCCCGATAGTCCCTTGGTCGATTCGGAGAAGGTGGCCCCGGTGTCTGGCTAAGAGCATGCTTAGTGACGGTTTCGGCTTCGTTCCTTAAGAGGAAACTGTCACCCCTTATGACTTCAAGGTCCCTTTGTCGGTTAATGAATTTGACGCATTGGTGGAGAGTGGAAGCTATGGCTTTCATGTGATGCAACCAAGGGCATCCTAATAGGGATGTGAACTCGGACGGGATGTCCATTACATGGAACTTCGCTGGCACCATTTGGGTTTCGTACCAGAGTTCCAGAGTTATCGTCCCCAGGATGGGACGAGACGAGCCATCGTAGGCCTTGATAATCCGGGTAGATGGGATCATATGCCTTTCATTGATGCGCAGGGCCCGCATCATGCTAAGGGGAAGGACATTAATGGCCGATCCATTATCCACCAATACTCCAGGGAGCGACACGGTGTTGAGCTTAATGGTGATGTATAAAGCTTCATTGTCTTTGGAAACATCTCTTGGCAAATCTTCATCGCGAAGGTGATCATGCTACCATATAGGCGGGGATCATAGATTTGGTGCTTGTCCGGAGAAAGAGAGTCATCAAGCCGGTCACTTCGTGCTTTTTCTTGCGAGGTAGAACCTTTCTTTGAAGCCCACAGGTTATGCGAGGCCGTTTGTGGCGGTTGCCATCTCCGGTCAACATGTTGATTGAGTGGGAGCGCCAATGGCGTTGGTCTTTCTTTGTCGGTGTATGCGCTCGGGAGGCCGGACAAGATGAACCTTAGGCTGACCCGCGGGGGAATAGATTTCGATTGGCGGTAGAGTTACCCGGGTCTACGGTATTCGGGTGTCCGAAGGTTTCAACTCTATCGTTGGCAAGGCTTTTCGGCTCTTCTACTCTGTTTGCTTTGGGAAGACTCGGCTGGAGTAGAGTACATAATAATCAAATCCCCGAGATGGCTCCCGAGCGTACCCACACCGGTATCACCGGCCTCGAATCTCTCCTTCAATTTTCTTTGGGAGGAAATTTTCTTCTTCTTAGGAGGACGGTCCTCGTGTATCCAATCTTGATAGTCCCTTTCAAGGTAGTCGGGGCAGTCACAGCTATCCCACTAAATGTGCTCTACGGGCGGTGGCGGATTTGGGACCTCGGGTTGGCGGTCTTTGGAATGACTTTGAGTGGAAGCTGAGTCAGGGAGATCTGTGTTGGGCTCATCCGGGAAGCAAATGGTTGGACTCCGCCGGATAATGAGAGGTATTAAGATCTAGGGGAACAGGCATATGTTTGTCCTTCGAGGTAGTCCCGGTCGGTTGGGAGATTGTTAATGTCCCGAAGTGGCGTGTGGCCTCTTCAATCCAGCTTCTTTGTATATTGCAGCGTTCCTCGAGAGCTTTGATGGCTAACCATATTTCTTCCGTTGTTTCCCAATCTCCGTTCCCTTACCGATTTCTGCGGGATCGGTATCACTCTAGGGGACACACGATGGCTGCTGAGGTATGCCGAGCTGCTCCATCTCTGACTGTTGTTGGAATGGTGGCCCTTTGAATTGCTGTTTGGGGGCTAGTTGGCCTGTAAGTCGACGGGCAGGAGTCCGACGGTGGAGACATAGGAATCTTGTGGTGGCATCTTGATATACCCGGGATGGTTAAGAATGGGAGGAGAACCTTCTTCCTTCTTTACGGTAAAAGTGCCATCGGAATTGAGGCGATAGTCAAACCATGAGTTGCGGCAGCCTCCACAAGGTCGTCAATTTGAGCCTCATGTCGAAGTCTCATCTCGTTCTACCAAGCTGGATCCAATGCTTTGCTGCATGCGAGGGATTTTGGAGGACGGAGCGACGTTGTCCCCATCATTACCGGGTGATGCGGACATTATGAATCCGGAGTCGGAACAAACGGCGAAGGCGATGATGCGCTCGACTCTTCCCAACCGATCAAATGGTGACCGGTGTCCGAAACCAAGCTTTGTGAGGAGGCTGCGGGGACAAGACACGAGGGTTCGAGATGTCTGGGGATTGAAGGAGGGTAGGTGTTTGGGCTTTGGACTCATGCAGCATGCAGTTATTTGTTCTTTGTTTACTTAAAACATGTTTTATTAACCTAATCGGTTGGAAAAGATTGCTCTTCTTTTTCGCAAACTACTCTGGATCTTGGATCAGTGGGCCCCGTCACTACGTCTATAAGCCCCTCGTATTCCACCTGTACTTCGACTTCCCGGGGTGGACGGCCCGGGCGAGGTCCTATAGGGCAAGCGGGTCCCACCGACCAAGAAAAACGATCCTAAAAGTCGGCGGGTAATCTAGTCTTAACGAGCATTCGATGTAAATTACGGACAAGGCGACGTCAAAGTCAAGATCATGTCCGAGAGCTCGACAAAAAGTCGGCATGATTTGGGTGATAAATGTCCACGATTGATCTTGACTTGTCGTCAATTAAGGCCGTAATTAGGCATGGAATAATCATTAATCCTTGATGACTCAATGTCAATGTTGGGAGTCGATGTATAATTTGTGCCGGTCGAGTCAAAGTCAAGGCGCCGGTCAATATCTTGGTCAAAGTCCGTGGCGGAAAACCGGCAGAACTTCGGCGATTAGGGTCCCCGAAAGATATTGACTTGGTATGCCGACTAAGGCTTGAAAGGAAAGGTCTATACACGAGACGGGGCATGACACGGACCAAACTAAAAACCAACGGGTCTCGAACAAAGTGTGTCACGGACAAGTGCATGGTCGACACGAGGCTCCATGGGATGTTTGGGTAGTCCCGTGCTTGCACCGAGAGGCGTAATAAGACCAAACGGGCCGCGACAAGGATTTCCCGGGTTAGGGACGTAGTGTGCGGTGTACGGTCACGTGCGCGTAGTGTGCAAGCGATCTATCTTCTTTTTACGAGTAAAATAGAAGTTTTTCATGTTTCTTAAAAAGTATGATGCATGCGCAAAATGATTTTTTTATTTGAAAATGATTTTTTTTTGTAAGATCCCTTTTTTTTGATTTTTTTTTTTGAAATTTTTTTTTGGAAGTCTTTTTTTTTTTGGAAATCTTTTTTTGAAAGTAAATGCACACATAAGCACATATACACATAATTCAAAATTCCGACAGTCAGGGACATGATTCGATAGTCAAAATTTTGATTTTTTCCGAGGCGACCCAAACAACACGAAAATGTGAAAAATCAACACACACACAACAAATGATTTCAAATGCCGGGACGGAAGCTTGACCCTCAAAAGTTTTTCTTTTTTTTTTGAAAAGATAAAACTTATTTGTCCCCAGCGGAGTCGCCACTGTAACGATTGGGTGCCCATTTTCCCGAAAGATTGGTGTTTTTCTTTTCTTTGAAAATCAATCGAAAAAAAACACGGAGTCGCCACGCCATTTTTATTTTAAGAGCCAAAACTTTGAAAAATTCCCAATATTAGAGATTTGGGTTCGGAGGTCACGTTACACGCCGGGAAGAACGTTAGTGTTCACCCGGAATGCCTCGTAAAACGAGTCTTCCAAGCTTAAAAACCATTTGTGTGTGTGTGTGTGTTCCTTTGGCCAAAATAAGTTGAAATTGAGAAAAATAAAAATTGTGAATTCTTTATAAGATATCAAACAAGTCCCATGATTTTTGGTATGATTTTTGGGTTGAGTTTTGGTACTCAAAAGATTTTTTGAAGTTGAAAACCAATTCTGCCAGAATGAAAAAGGCAGTGGACACTTGATTTTAAAATGGGTTTAAGGGCTTTAAAAATTCAAAATCTGGGGAAAGTCCAAGAATGAAAGTTGTTCAAAACACCTTATATAAGGTTTCTGTAAAAGAACTTTTCCATTTGGAGATGATTTCGTGGACCAAAACCTTCTGGAAATCTCAGATATGAAATCTGGATTTCCAGAGACTGAGGAACTGACCTTTAGAGGATAATTTAAAAAAGGGAGTTTTACTCACGAAAAAAATAAAGTAAAAATACGTATGGAAATCTATGGATGTTGGATACAAAAAGTATTTTGTAGTCAACACCAAATTCCAAGTTTCTGTATGTCCAAAAAATTAGACCATGGACAGAGGTCTTAGAGAAAGGCTACTGGACAGCAACTTCCTCTTGAAGAAAAACATGATTTTAAAGGGGGTTTGGCATCCATGCTTATCCCCATTTCCTTAGGCTTTGATTAGTAGTCACTAGACATTTTAGTGGTGATCTACTATATCAATCCATCCTTAGGGTACATTAGGACTTAAGCAATTCATTTGCTTGGGAAGGGGAATTTTATCCTTGAAAATGAAGATTTGATGTATGAAAATGATTTTTAGGATTTTGAAAATATGTTTGCAAGTAAGTAAAGACACTTTGAAAAGAATGTTGATCCTTGTAGAGGATCATCCATGGAGATGAACTTCCATGGTGATCCTCTTGGATCTAGGGCAAGAAGATAAACAAACTACATTTTGGAGTTTGAAAATGCATGCATGGATGAGAGAATTTTAGGGTAAGGAGAAGGAGGTTATACCTATCTTCTTTGTGTTTTGTGTTTGAATGGATTCAAATCTTGAAAGTGTTTAGGGTTTGAAAGTGTTTAGGGTTTGAATGTGTTTAGGATTTGTGATTAGAGTTGGTCAAAGAGAAAACAAGTAGATAACAATTAAGTCCTCTATGTTTTCTCTCTAATCCTCCTCCTAAGGGGTAATTTAAGCTTGGGCTAGTGTATGTATGAGAGTGAGTGGGATTTGGGAAAGATTCAAGAGAAAATGGTGGCAATTCAAGGGAATTTCCACTGTTTTCTCCCTATTTTTCGCCAAGGATTTGCTGTGAATTGTGTTCTCCTTTTTTTTTTTTTTTGAGACTAAAGGACTTAATTTATAGGCCTCTGAAAATGCCATAATCATCCGCGCGGACCAAAGTGGAAGCGTGCACTGTTCATTAAATGCAGCTCTAGGCTTTGGACACAAGGAATATCTTTTGAAAATTCAAACTGGTTGCTGTTTTTCAGCTTACCAATTCGGGTTTTTTCCAATTTCTTTTCTTTTTGAGATTCTTTTCCATACTTAACTCTAAATGGCAATCCCTAATTTACCCTCACTTTGTTAGAAAGGTTAGGAATTGTTAGGAATGTTAGGAATGTTAAGACTTTCGTTAATTTCCTAACGAAAATGCTAACAACTCAAATTGGAGCACTTACACCTGGGATCAGATTCGGGAAGCCGCCTATGCCTCTGGTAGCGCTGTCAATCAGATTAATCAGCAGAATTGGCCATACGCCAGCAAGAGCCCGCCTCTGACTTTGAAAGAGCCGATGGAATCCTCCAGAGGGAATGATGATTCGTAGAAGTCTAATGTCTATGTAATGACTCCTGGTCCCATTGCATTTAGAGTGTTGAATGGCTAAGGGTGACAAAACAAATGCCGTCTCCGAGCCGAAAACAGACAAAAGACCCTATAAGCCGTAAGCAGAAAAGCCGACTCGACAAGGAGGATTCGGTGCCGACTCGCCTGAAGTGTACTCGTGCCAATATCTCCTTGTGGTCCCTGTTAACCTCTTCATACCCTCATAAACTAAAACAAGAAGAAAGTTTGGCCAAGACCATGGTGCCCATAGATGTCACCCCAGATGAGGTCGTCCAGATGATTGGAAGTATCCATTACGGAAACATCATTACCTTCACTGACTTGGACCTGCCAAAGTATGGGGCTAGTCATAACGAACCTCTTTACATCACGGTCCAGTTGGAAGAACGCCGGTTGCCACGGGTATTAGTCGATGAAGGGTCTGTAATGAATGTCCTGCCAGCAAAGATGATGGACTTATTGGATCTAAAGCCCACGGATTTGAAGCCTTCTAGTCAGACTATTAAGGCCTATGACTCCACTGCACAATCAGTTTTGGGGATTGCTACTCTCAAGTTATGGTTCGGGAAAAAGGTCATGGACGTTGACTTTCATGTGATTGACATTCCGATTTCATTTACCGCTCTGCTGGGACGCCCTTGGATCCACCAGATAAATGGGGTAGCCTCTACTCTGCACCAATGCGTCAAATTTCAGTCAAGTGATGGTACTATCACCACTATTTACGGAGACGTTGTCACTTCGTGGAAGGAACCAAAGACCGGAGGTATCCCGATATTGGAAATTAAGCATAATGATGAAGGGTTTGCCTTGACCGGATTCTCTGTAGCTTCTTCCAAAGCATAAGTGTGTTGCACTGACCTCACTACTACCTCCAATAAAATTCCCCCTGCCATGAGAATGATGAGAAAAATGGGTTACCTTCCAGGGCTTGGATTGGGTAAAAGACTCCAGGGTCGCAATACTATCATTGATGTAAAGGAACAGACTACCAGATATGGCTTGGGATACAAACCGAACTCTCGGGATGACAGAAAAGCTAAAGGCGCATTTCCAGGAAAACGAAGTGAAAGGGTCCATCTCCATCCCTATAGCTTGTCTCTGACCCATTACTTTACAAAAAGGTGGAACCCAATACGATGAAAGTGACCATCGGACCTCCCTGAGGAGAACCCTTCTGGAAGATCTTGAGAAAGTTAGGGGAAAACCAACAAATCATGTTCGGAGAATGTTCCTCGACTTGCCGGACATTCCTGGAGCTACCACTACCGTTCAGAACGAGTGTGTCACCAAGGGAAACCAGAACAGTGCCAAAGGGTCAGCATCCTTCTCATCCGGGGTAATGGATTTCTCCGCTTTTGAGTTAGCTCTTCCGAAGATCAGCCAGATAGAAGCTGCCAGTAGTGAAGACAGTGAGTGGGGTTTGCAAAAGTTGTTTGATGAAGAAGCACAGATCCCTGATTTGATCGACTTCAGCTCAGATGATGAGGTAATTGCCGTAATTGGAGACAGTGGTGAAGAGCCTTTCGATCCCCGCACTTTGGTGACTAAGATAGAGATGCCGTTGAAGAATTGGGAGACATTCTCAGGGCCGATAGCCAGCCGATAGTAAATGATCATGGAGCTTGGATTGGTACCCCGTCCTTCTCAACCCAGTCGTGTCAAACACCATGTCATCTATACAGTTGAGTCAGGAATCTTTAAATTCCAGTCCTTTGAGTCATCCGAAGGCCTCACGCCTGAGGATTATGAACATGTAATCAATGTCATCTTTCCCCTTGCTTTGAATGAAATGACAGATCTTTCTGAGTATCCTCTTATTGCCAACTTAACAAATGATAAATTAACTCAAAACTTAACAACAGTTAATAATGAATCATTTGAACAAGATGCAAACACACTAAACGAACAATACATTAAAGAAATCTTTAAGCAGGTTACAGAAAAAGAGGAAAACCGGGCCCAAGCTGTCGAGGAGGTTTTGACAAGTGTTAACTTGGGTACTATCGAGGAACCTAAAAAGACACAGATTCGAAGCTTCTTCCAGGGGGTTGAAAGGGACAGACTGGTTAATCTGCTCAAAGAATACATGGAAGTCTTTGCATGGTCGTACAAGGATATGCCGGGGCTAGATAGTTCGATAGTAGAGCACACAATCCCTCTAGCACCAGATGCTAAGCCAGTAAAGCGAGCGAGAAAAATCAAGCCGAGTGGTCTCTACAGTCAAAGAAGAAATTGAGAAGCTCTGCGGGTAGGATTCATCGTAGTCATCGAATATCCGACATGGTTGTCCAATATTGTGATCGTAACCAAGGCCAATGGGAAGGTGCGCCGTTGTGTAGATTTCGGGATCGAACAAGGCCGGCCCAAAGACGATTACCCCTTGCCAAGCATAGACATCCTGGTGGACTCCACTGCCAACTACGAAGTCAAATCCTTCATTGACGGCTTTGCAGGCTACAACCAGATCAAGATGGCCGAGGAAGACCAAGAAAAGACAGCCTTCACCACACCGTGGGGAACTTACTGCTATACAGTAATGCCATTTGGGCTTAAGAACGCCGGGTCTACTTATCAAAGGGCAGCGACCGCTCTTTTTCATGACATGATCCACAAGGAGATTGAGGTCTACGTCGACGACATGATAATCCACTCCAAAGGCGAGGATGGGCAGCACTTTGTTGACCTGCGAAAGTTCTTCGAGAGGCTGAGACAACATTCCATGAGACTAAACCCTGCTAAATGCACCTTCGAAGTGACAAGGGGAAAGGTACTCGGGTACATGGTCACGGAGCGAGGTATCGAAGTTGACCCCCAAAAGATCAAAGCCATTATGGACATGAGGCCACCTCAAACCCAGACAGAAGTCAAAAGCTTTATGGGCAAACTGCAGTACATCAGCCGCTTTGTCAACCAGTTGACCACTATGTGCGAGCCCATTTTCAAGCTCATGAAGAAGAATGTAGACACAGAGTGGACCGAAGAATGCCAGGATGCCTTTGACCAGATCAAGGCGTACTTAGTACATCCTCCGGTACTATGCCCCCCACATAGACAGAAACCTCTTCTGCTCTATCTCACTGTCATTGATACGGCAGTTGGGGCTATGCTTGCTCATGAGAAGAAAGACTCTCGGGTAGAAAATGCCATTTACTTTGTCAGTCGAAAGCTGCAGGGAAGTGAGCTCAATTACTCAGCATGTGAAAAGACTTGTGCGGGGTAGTGCAGGTAGTCGGTAAGTCAAGCATTATATGCAAGCCCACCCTGTGAACTTGGTCTCGAAAATGGACCCCATCAAGTACATCTTCGCTAAGCCTTCCCTCTCGATGCGTCTAGAAAAATGGTCCTTCTTCTTAGCTGAATACGACATTAACTACGTGACCAGAAAGGCCATCAAGGGTCAAGCATTGTCAGACCATCTGGCAAATTTACCCAGTAATGAGGACCGTGGGCCTGAACCCCAATTCCCAGATGAAGGGATCTTTGTAGTCGAGCCTGAGAACCGATGGCAGCTTTTCTTTGATGGAGTCGCTAACAAAAGAGGAAATGGCGTAGGGATGCTACTGGTCGATCCGAAAGATGAGCACACGTCCATAGCCCTTAAGTTGAACTTTCCTGCCACAAACAATGTTGCCGAGTACGAGGCCTGCATTGCTGGTTTAGAAGCTGCCTTAGAAAGGAATGTCAAGGAGCTCGAAGTATATGGAGACTCAGCCCTGATCATCAATCAGGTCTCCAACAAATGGAAGACCGTGGACCCTAATCTTCGCCGGTATCATGCCTATATGGAGGAGTTATTGGACAGTTGGAGAAGTGGCTTTCCACTACTTGCCAAGGGAAAAGAACAGATTCGCGAGATGCCCTAGCTACTCTAGCCTCACCGGTAGAGATTCCCGAGGGAAAAGCCATAAAACCCTTCAGAGTGGGTAGAAGAGAAGCCCCGGCTTTGTTGTGAAGTAGACTTGGGACCTGAGCCTATCAAGGAACCCTGGTACAATCAAATTTACCAGTTCCTCAAAGATGGAGAGTCAGCTTTCAGAGACGAAGAAGGTAGACCAAAAGAAGGTGTCAAAGCCAAGAGCTTGCAAGCCCTGAAAAGGTTGGCCTCCCATTATGTCATTTTAGGAGGCAACCTGTACAAAAAGCGGTACCAAGGACCACTCCTCTTGTGTGTCATTCAAGAAAGGGCCAGAGAATTGATGACCGAAGTCCACAATGGTCCCTGCGGTCCTCATATGAATGCTAGAGCCCTGATGCAAGTGATCCTCAGAATGGGTTACTACTGGATTTCCATGGAGACAGATTGTATCCAGCATGTCCGAGCATGTGACAAGTGCCAACGGTTTGCCAACCTCAACCATCTCCCGCCTCATGACCTGTACTGCATGACGACTCCTTGGCTGTTTGCAACTTGGGGTATTGACGTGATAGGGAAGATAGCCCCGGCAGGAAGCAATGGGCATGAATTTGTACTAGTAGCCATCGACTACTTCACCAAGTGGGTAGAGGCCAAGTCCTACAAGGTCCTCACTTCCAAGAAGGTGGCCCAGTTTATCAAGGAAAACATAATGTGTAGATATGGGGTGCCCAATGAGATCATTTCTGATAATGGGTCGCTCTTTGAAGGAGACTGCGATAGGTTATTGTCAGAATTCATAATCACTCGCCACAAGTCGTCCCCGTACAGACCTCAGACTAACGGAGCCGTGAAAGCTGCTAATAAGACGCTCGAACGGATCATCCGGAAAATGGTCACCCGTGGTCGTGATTGGCCCGAAAAGCTTCACCTGGCACTGCAGGGCTACGTAACGTCTGTCGGAATGTACCACAGGAGAAACTCCTTTTGCCCTAACCTACGGGATGGAAGCGGTGTTACCGGTGGAGTTGGAAATCCCGTCATTAAGGGTCCTCCTGGAAAACAGTGTCAACGAAGTAGAATGGCTACGTAGCCGCATGATGAGTTGGCCTGCTCGATGAAAGAAGGCTAAAAGCCATGGAGCACACCCGAGCCTAACGGGCGAATGACCGCAGCATTCGACAAAAGGTCAAGGCCAGGGACATCAAAGAGGGTGACTTAGTGTTGAAAGTGAAGCCCCTACCGGAGACAACCCCCTGGAAAAATGGGAACCCGTTTGGATTGGCCCGTATGTGGTGCATAAGATACTATCGGGAGGAGCAATGAAGTTTGCAGACCTGGACGAAAATCCCTTTGTCCACCCAGTCAACGGGGATAAGCTCCGAAGGTACTATGTCTGAAAAAAATATGATAATAATAAAAATAAAGAAAAAAAAAGAAAAGAAAAAAAAAGAAGAAAAAATCTTAGTGCAAAATGAGTAATACCCAGCTAGCCGAAAAAAAAAAAAAAGGCCGTCTAGGCAAAAAACGGGTTGCACATAAAAAAAAAGAAAAAAAATCTTAGTGCAAAAAGAGTAATGTCCAGCTAGGCTGAAAACCCAAAAAGGGCGGTCTAGGCAAAAAATAGGGCTGCACATAAAAAAAATTCAAAAGTTCACCAGAATGAACTACGAAGACCTGAGCCCCTTAGTCTTTCTTGTAAAAGGGGAACGTAGGCATCCATTTATGGTTCGGTCTAAACAATAAAAAAGGGAGATCAAGTCTCCATGAAATGCGTCCTAAACAATAATAAAGGATATTCAAGTTTTCATAAAACGGGTCCTAATCAATAAGACATTTGAAATTTTCATGAAATTGTGTCTTGATTAATTTCTAAGATAATATCTCTTGTTCATTACAAGTTAAAAACTTCTTGATGAGTTCAAGCACGGTCTACTCTTGACTCTGCTAACCTGCTACAAATATCTAAAATACAATAAAATGCCTAATAAACTACTGTGTTTGCAAAATGGCAAAAGGGAATCCTAAGAAAAGATCTGTCAGTCGTCATTCACTGAGTCTTCTTTGGTCTTCTTCCCTTTACCTCGACCCCGTCGAGTTTTCTTTCTCTTCTTCTCCAAGAGGTCGGTCTCCCTCATCCCGATCTCCGGTATCCTCACTGGAGCCTCCATCAAACCGGTGTCAATAAGGGCCCTCTCAATACGGGCACGAGTCCGCACTTCCTCCCTCTGAGCCTCAGTCAAGGGAGCGACTTCAGAAAGCCTCTTATATCGAGCCTCCATATCTTTGATAAGGTCACCCGACTGGTTATGGTGACTCGCCTTAGCTTCAGTCTCCCTCAGAGTCCTACTCGAGTCACAGTCAGCCCCCAATAAAGCCTGACGCCTCTCTCTCAATATGACCTGAGTCGCTCCCATCTCCCTCTCATACCAGTCCAAGTAGACCGTAGTCAAGATGGTACTCTTCTTGCTCCTTAGAATGGCCCTGGGTGGGAAAGCAGCATTCGTCCAAGCCCTCGAGAAGAATGAGAAGCTGGTCGGATCCCTCATATCTAATGGCACCACCTCCATGGTACGGATGTCCTACCAATTGCCCAACGGCTCCTGTAAGGCCCCGAACTGCCTGGATACCAAGCAGGGTATGTAGAAGGATGACCAGCAGAACCCTGGAACCCTCACTATATAGGACTCCTGAAATGTCCTCCTAGTCTGCAACCTCCAGTGAGGTACCCACCAGCGAATATCCGAAGTGGATAACCTAGCCATCATCGCCTCCCGCCACCCCGGTCCCATTGTCGAGGTAAACCCCTCCGGGAAATCACCCAAGGGCACTGAGTCGGCAAAGCCCCGAGCCTCTCCTGCAGCCACAAAGTCAACACGGCCGGACTCCCAGACCTCATGAAACGGTCTCCTCTAGCCATCCTATCGATGTCGTGCAGGGTCTCACCCAAAACCAATGGGACAATGTCCTTCCCAGCCCTGCAATCCCTAACCATGTCCAACAGACCACCATGACAGATCCCCAAGGACTCAGCGGTGAACAGAGAAGAGAATATGCAGAGGATAAAGACATTCATAGCCACCGTGGTTGTAGCCATATCCGGGGACCCAAACCTACCCGGGATATCAGAAAGGTCAATCCTGCCCATAGCTATCATCATCCCCTCAGCCTCTACCAGAGATATCTGCAGAAAAGATGCCAACTTTGCCGCCACTAGCACATATTCAATCAGAGGAATCGATATAGCCTCAATTTCTGGACCCCCAATCAAGGCTCGGAAGTCTTCATAGGTTGGGACAATCTCATTGTAAGAAAAGCAGTAAACGTGTCTCCGGACGTCCCAAAACCTTGCTGCTGCTCTCAAAGGTCCCAATCGGGCGGGAGATCCCTCAAATGCCATAAAGATTTGATCTTGAAAGAAGAATCAAACAGCCCCTTGTGAGATTGAAAGTTATATCTCACCCAAGATTGAAGATCGGACAGAAAGCGGTCTCTTTTCCCCCTTTGCAATCTAACGGGCTTCTCCATTGCAAGATGATCAAAGTTGACGTCTTTAGGTCAAATATGTGCTCTGGGAACAGTTGGGACAAGTCTAGAGTGAAAATGAAATGAAATGGCCAAGCCTTGATTTTATTTTGAAAAAGACCAGTCCAGACAGAACTGTAAGCCGCACGGCCTCTTTTGCTCCAGAGACCAGACCGCACGGCTTCATTTGCCTGATGTGAAAAACAAATCTGCAGCAACCAAGTTGCTGCCCAAAGGGAGTTTTCACCCCACTTTTCCAACAAAAACCTGTACAAAAACATATCCAAACACTAACCATGCAGTTATGTGTCATCACAAATCATTTTGGCCCAGTTTCAGCCCCAATTCCAAGCAAAAAACTACCCCGAGGCTCAAGTAATATGTAAATTCATAAAGCATAAATTTAAAAAGCAAATAAAACATTAATACATTGTTTTCGCCCCATCGGCGCCCAAATAAAGCAAAAAATAAACAAATTGTGCATAAAACTGTTCATTGTTTGTTTTTTTCCTCCTAAATCGATTCTAGAGACCTCCTAGGCCTCCGATTCCTCCTCATCACTGCTCAGCTCATAAAAGCTTGCCTCTCTCATCAAGTCCTCACTGTCACTCACGTCAGAAAGATGAACATTCACATGTTCATATTCAGCCAGATGCTCCAGGATGCCGGCATTGGGTCCCCGTCCCCGAGGCATGGTGCTAGAGGAGTACTCTGAAGCCGATGAGGTGGATGGTGTGCCCCCTACATGCCTCCTCTTGCGCACAGGATCCTGCACGTTCGCTACAGCCTTTGAAGTGCAAGCCAGCTTCTTCAAAAGGGATCGGCATACATCTTTCCAGCCCCTATTCTGCCTGACCAAGCCGTCGTAAGTGCGAGCTGGAACCTGAGAAAAAGAGAAGAAAATCTCAGAAAAATCTTGAAATTTCAAAAAAGCAAAGAAGTCTAAAAATGGGGAAAAGACCCTAAAGTGTACTTATAGTGCTGTCCGGCGGCAGAGTATACTGGGGCTCCCTAGTGTCGGGGACAGGTATCCTGAACCTCCTCGGTACCCCATTGACCACATAAGAGAGATGAGCAGGAGGCATCGGCGGGTCAGTAGGCTCGGCCTCCCCATACCCCTGAGTGACAGCCAGCTTCACTAGCTTCTGTGGCGTCCTCAGTCGCTGCTCCACAAATATAGCATAAGGGGTAGCCATGTCAAAGTACTCCTCGGCTGCTACGCCTGCCTGATACCTAGCAATGTCATCCGCCGACCAATCCATGGGCTGCAGCATCCGTGCTGGAGGATCATGAGGGGTAATGGCCTCCATTACGGCTTTCTCGCGGGACTACTTCTGTGAGTTCTTGTTTGTTGATTCGTTCAAGCTTTTAACTGCTTTACTGTTTGCATTGATTGCTTCTGACTGCCTTTTTTGTTTTCATTGAACAGGTCCCAGCCAAGACCTACAGGGTGGTGGCCAAGGCGCTCACCGGGGCTGTGAAGATGTTGCGCCAGTTTTAGAGGAGCGCAGAGCATTGGAAGGGGAGATGCAGCACCCAGCCTGGTGATGTCGTGCCTCCGAAGAAGAGGCCTAGGCCGGCCTTGGCTCCTTCTGGTTCACAGGCGGGCGGTTCGAGTCAGCAGCCCCAGCTTGATGTCGATGATGGCGAGGACGACCCTTATCAGCCCCCTTTCTCCATCGTGCCCGAGTGGCATGGGTATTATGCCGAGCCCCAGTCTTGGGCTCAGTACGAGGATGATGATTAGACAGCGGGATCCATGAGGCGTCGGAGGGTGGCGACGATGGCCAGGAGCAGAGCGGCTCCGAGGAGGAGGTGGGCAGTGTCCAGGACGACAGCGGCTCCGAGGAGGATGATTCCGGCGACCACTCTGAGTCGGAGTGACCACGACGGTCCCCTTTTGCCATGCTTTGACTCTTTTAGGAGGGAGAAGAAATGCATGCACTGGTTTGTTCTTTTGGATTGTAAAAACAAATATTTGATTGCTTTTGTACTTTGACAACCAAAACATTTGTTTATTTATGCATTTGGTAGCTTATATGCACGAGTTCGTCCCAAGAAAGGCACAAAATGGTAGCTTTTAATGTGATTGGGTGTTTTTGCGGTTTTGTATGCATTGGGTGACATTTATGTGTCTGTGGGGGTGTTGGATGTGCCGTATCCTCTCCCGTGGGCTTGATGAGCGAGGGGGGGTGTTTATGTATGATTTTCTGATGTTTTGGACAGGTTTGGGTAGGTTTTTGAGCAAGCATTGGCCTGCTAGTGGATTCTTTGCGATTCTGTTCTTGGTGTTCTCGATGGAACTCTCCATGTCGCTCGACACAGACTTCATGGAGCCTACATGTCGTCCGACAGTGAGAGTCCTGGGAGACAGTTTCTTGATCGCGAAGCCCCCAAAGACTTTATAAAAGGCGTACTGTAAACAAATTTCATTCCAAAGCAACAACAGCTTCAAACTTGCCTTCCACCTCAAAATTAGCCCCAAGATTCGATCTTTGGCCCAAAATGGAGCATTATAATGACAGATCTAAGATCAAAGAACGTCAATTTCATTCTGATCTCATAAATCTAACCCACCATCATCGTAGCAACAATAGGAGGGTTATCGACCAACGATATGGTTTGAAATGCATCTGGGCATTAAAGGAGTGGGCGTGGGATTGGAATCTTCTCAGGCCGTATCCAGATCTTTGGGATTGCGAGAGGCATGTCTTCACCCTCTCGTATAATGATCTTACACCCACCATTGAAGAGTTCCGGGCACTGACTGGGGGAGCTGAGCTTAGAGATGCGGTCTTTCCCCGAGATCCACGACCCTTGACTGAGCAGTTGGCCGATTTCTTGGGATTTCACACCGAGCAGGTGACTGATCTGATTCTCGACCTGTCCTTTGTTGACCTGGCCCAGATAGCCCGATTGGCTGTATTGCATCCGGAGCTGTTTGACCCATCCACTGCCATGGACATTTTTATGCTGATTATGATCTCCCTGTACTGCTTTTGTGAGTACGACGGGGTATGCTCTGGTTTACTGTTGGGAGTCATTAAACAGATGCGGGGTTCTCGAGGCACCACATTGGCTGATATTCGTTTCGGGCAGGGGGAGAGAGACATAGTTCCCCTTTTACTGGTAGAGACCTATCATGGGATGGATCGACTTGCTAGAGGGTCATTGCACATGGGACGTGGTAGCCCCAGTCTCTTATCATTATGGCTCTTTGAGCGATTGAGACTCATTTCCCCATTACCCGCAGGGCAGACCGCAGCACCTTGGGTTACGCAGCAGAGGCGAGTGGCTCCGGAGGCTTCACAGGAGAGCTGGCAGAGGCGATTGGCCAGGTATACTACCACTGATATCCAGTACTGGGTTCCTGGATGGAGGCTTGAGACCATGAGCGGCAGGCAGGATGACTCTGCTGTAGTGAGGCTGCCGGGATTACACTTCTCATCATTAAGTATCCCCTTGCTTGTTCAGAGGCAATATGGATATCCACAGCAGGCTGTTGATGGGTTCAGAGGGAAGAAGGCCCGGGATACCGTTCCTCTTGACATGACTGATGTCCAGACTCTCAGGTTCTTTGCCAGGGCCTTTTCAGGAGCAACTTTTCCCGCTCACATACTGATACGGAAGACCCGAGGAATCACATATTTGTCCACCATGTATCTCATTTGGTATGAGGAGCAGATGGGACCAGTTCAGCACACCATCGAAGCATATTGCCGAGGGATCCGAGGAGGAGACCAATCTAGCCAGGAGCTACGCGATGCTGAGGCACAGGCTGACCCTGACAACGTGACCGATGATCCGGCAGTGGATTTTGAGAGACTCGTAGAGAGGAGAGCCAAGATGAGGGATGACCCCGGGTTATGGCTCGGAGGACAGCCTCCGAGAGAGGAGAGGGTCGCCTGTGCGGCGCTGAGAGCTGCCGGATTGGTTGACTCACCGACTCGTATCATTCCTGAGCCGGGACGACGGGAGACAGAACTGTTTGGGATAGCTAAGCCAAAGACCTCCCGAAGACCGAGGAAGAGGAAGAAGAAGAATGCTAGTTCAGGAGTGGGAACGAGTGACTAGGATTAGGTGACCTATCATTGTATCCCTTGTATGCCGACACAGACAATTTAGATGTTCTTTTTCAAAAAGATATTATTTTTGCTAATGTTAATGAGTCGAGAGAAACCGTGCTTGAACTCATCAATGAATGTATTAATGTGATGAAAGTTGAAATTACTTCAGAACTTAATCAAGACACATTTTGGTAATCACAAATACAACTGTTGACAGGATTTGGTGATTTTTATGATTTTTAGACCGAACCGCGAACGCCGCCTACATTCCCTTTACGTAATGAACTAAGGGGCCTGTGTCTCCGTAGTTCGACCCAATTAACTTTGTGTTTGAGAAAGGGATAGATAGAAGGGGGACAAATGGTGCAACCCCGTTTTTTACCTAGATCGCCCGTTTTTAGGGTTTTCGGCCTAGTTGGGTATGTTCTTTTAGCACCGAGCGCGCCCTTTGTTTTGCACGGACTGCCTTTTGAGAGGTTTTCAGTCTCGTATGGGTACATTATTTTTGCGCTTTTGTTTTTCTTTCTTTTTTTTTCTCTTCCTTTTTTTTCTTCTTTTTTTTTTTTTTTTTTTATAGAGGGGGAGACTCGATTCAGACGTAATAGCGGCGCAGTTTGTCGCCGTTCACCGGGTGCATGAAGGGATTACCATCCAAATCTGTCAACTTCATTGCTCCGCCAGAGAAGATCTCTTTTACCAGATACGGGCCTACCCAGATTGGAGCCCACTTGCCCAAAGGACTGAACTGATTCGGCAGCTTTTCTTTTAGGACCAAGTCACCCACTTTAATGTCGTGGGGATGTACCTTCTTGTCAAAGGCCCTAGCCATGCGCTTCTGATAAGCCCGGATGTGCTCCATCGCCTTAAGCCTTCGCTCGTCCAGGAGAGCTAACTCGTCATGTCTACTCTGAAGCCAATCTATCTCGTTGACCTCATTTTCAAGCAGAATCCAAAGAGATGGTATTTCTAATTCGATGGGCAAAACGGAATCCATCCCATATGTCAAAGCGAACGGGGTTTCACCGGTGGCCGTTCTTACTGAAGTACGGTGGCCCCAAAGCGCTAAGTGAAGCTTCTCAGGCCAATCCCGGCTCTTTTCAGCCATCTTCCGGATGATCCTTTCTAGATTCTTGTTCGCAGCCTCGACAGCACCATTAGTTTGAGGGCGATACGGAGAGGACTTGTGCCGCTTGATCCTGAATTCTGCGAGCGGTTTGTCGGTGTGTCCCTCGAAGTGTGACCCGTTGTCTGAGATAATCTCATTTGGAACCCCATATCGGCACATAATGTTTTCTTTTATGAAGCTGACCACCTTTTTGGAGTTTAGGACCTTGTAGGACGCCGCTTCAACCCACTTGGTGAAGTAATCCACAGCGACCAACACAAACTCGTGCCCGTTACTGCCGGCAGGAGTTATCTTTCCAATAACGTCGATCCCCCAAGTTGCGAATGGCCAAGGGGTGCTTATGCAGTTGAGATCATGGGGAGGTATATGGTTGAGATTGGAGAACCGCTGACACTTATCGCAGGTTCGCACAAACTGAATACAGTTAGTTTCCATGGAGATCCAATAATAACCCATCCTGAGTATGCTGAACATCAAGGCTCGGGCGTTCATATGTGGTCCACATGCGCCACCATGGACTTCTTCCATGACCTTTCAGGCCTTAGACTTGCTGATGCAGAGTAGAAGTGGCCCTCGGTGCCTTTTCTTCCATAAATCATCTCCCAGAATAACGTACTGGGCAGACAACCTTTTCATAGCTTGTAAACTTTTGGCGCAGAGACCTTCTTTTAGTCTACCATCCTCTTCTGTCGGGAATGAGGCTTCGCCATGCTTAAGGTACTGAAAGATTTGGCTGTACCACAAGTCATCGACCTTTTCTAGTTCGATCTGACAACAGTAGGAGGGGTTCTTGCGCCTCCCAACCCTGAATGGTTTTACTGATTTTCCCTCTGGAATTTCCACCAAAGAGGCCAAAGTGGCCAAGGCATCCGCAAACTTGTTCTTGTCCCGGGGTAGGTAGTGGAAAGTGACCTCCTTGAATTGGTCGATCAAGTCCTCCATGTAAGCATAGTACATTTGCAAGTACTGGTCCACGGTTCTCCACTTATTGGATACCTGATTGATGATCAGCTGAGAGTCTCCGTACACCTCCAGCTTTTTGACATTACGTTCCAAGGCTGCCTCGAGGCCGGCTATACAAGCTTCGTATTCCGCAGCATTGTTAGTAGCCGGGAAATTCAACTTGATAGCAATGGGGGTGTGCACATCCTTTGGATCAACCAACACCATGCCGATACCATTGCCCCTTTTGTTGACGGCTCCATCAAAGAACAACTGCCAACGGTCTGTATCCTCTATCATGAAAATTCCATCGTCTGGAAACTGGGGTTCGAACTTGGGCGCTTCTGAGCTTGGGAAATCTGCCAAATGATCTGACAGAGCTTGGCCTTTGATTGCCTTACGGGTCACGAACTTGATATCAAATTCAGCTAGAATAGAATCTGAATATGTGGCTATGACCGAAGCTATAAAAGAGGCCATATGGCTTAAGGGTTTACTTTCTAAAATTGGTTTTCTAAATGATAATGTGGTAGTATTTTCTGATAGTCAATCTGGCATTCAATTGGGTAAGAATCATGTTTTTCATGATAGAACTAAGCATATAGATGTTAAATATCATTTCATTCATGATGTGATTGCTAAAAATGTTGTTTATCTTGAAAAATTTGACACCAATTTTAATCCTGCTGATATGGGAACTAAATGTTTGCCTGTTTCAAAATTTTTGAATTATTTGAAAATTTTGAATTTTAACACTTCATGTTGATGCTTGTGTTAGTTTTTCCCAAAATCCTCTTCTTTACTATGTGTGAAGTTGGGGTGTCTAGTTTCGTTCCTTTCTGTGTGATAGGAATAAACTAGATTTTTTGTCTTCCGTACTTTGTTCTAACTTTGTGTTGGATCAAGTGCTGAAGGCTAAGGCGATGATGACTATGCCCTGTAAGTGTATCCTATGAGTGACTGGTGTCACAAACCGGCACTTGATCCAAGGTGGAGAATGTTGTTATGTTTGGGTCTCGGCCCAAAATGGTGTGCAGCCCATCAAATATTGAGTAGCCCAAGTCTGCTAGCCCATTATTTCCCCTATCCCTTAATTGTTCCCAGCAATGTGTTGACTGCGTCAAACTGGGATTGACCTGGTCTCTTCATCGCTTCGCAGTCTTCGCGTCCTTCTTCTTCGCTCCCTCTGTTGCGCCGATGTTGGTTGTTATCGGGTAAGTATTTATCGCTATCTTCCCCTCTTATCTCTTCTCCCCTTCAGCGCCTATATAAACCCCCACCCCTTTCTCTGCAACCACAACACACGGGTAAACACACGAGCACTTCTCTTCTTGATTTACACACTGTCTCTTGATGTATAATTTGGGGCATAGAGAGTTTGAGAGTATTCTTGCTGGTATTTCTGTGATTGTTGAGGGTTTGATTCAGATTGAGATTTGTTCTCTGTTAGTCTGTTTAGGTTATTTCTCACTCACAATAAGCTTGATTCTAATTCTCTGTGGGTGTGTGTTTTGGGTTCCTGATTTGAAGGGGTGTGTGTGTTGTTTGGCAAGGCAAAGTTGGGAGTGGGCGTTGGTTTTCTATGTTTAGGTTGTCCGGGCTAGGCTGGGGTTTTTGGGGTCTGTGTACTGACGTTTCTTTGGGACTGCATTGCTGCCTTGGTTTCATAGCAACACCTTGGATCGGTGACCTTAAATTGTGGCTAGATTTCGGATCAATCGGATACTTGGGCCTGAGCCGAACTCTCTAATTACTTCTATCTCCGTTACTATTTATTTTTCCAGTAATTTATAGTTATCTATTCTTCTGATTTTGTTACTAACTTTCTGCATTTGTTTTGCTTCATTTGCATGTTCTGAGTTCGTGAAATCCTGAGCATTATTGGTAAGAATTCTCAACACTTTCGTTTCAGATAATCTTATTACAAAAATCATATAAAGTTAAAATTAACACTATTATCGTTTACTAACAATATGCCGAACAAAAACATCATTAGTTAATTAATTGATGAGAATTTCTATGGATTACTGATGATGCGGTGGAAAAAAAGGTTTTCAAATTTTAGAATGCTTTTGAGTGCGAAAATGACATAACTTTTGATTACGGATGAATCACGAAACGCAAAACTTATTTTAACGAAATTCTTTTCGAGAGGGATAAAAGTCATGGCATAGCCCCATGACTCAAGCATTTTAAGTTATAAAGATCGAATCTTGGCAATCATATGAGCTTCCAAGCTTTTATTAGTTTTTGGGTATTTTCGTAATTTTTACTTAATTATGGTTATTTTCGTTTTATTATTTGGAGACACATAAGTATTATGTTTTTAAGGTTTTGAAGATAGTTTTTATCGTTTAATATCGAATTTTATTTCCAATTTTCATTACTCTTTAAAATCAATCAACGAAACTTGAAGATCAATTACTATTAATCACGAACGAGTCAACAATAATCAATTATATACTTAACTCTTCCACTACTACGTCAATTACGAAACTATTGCAGCCTGCATAAAGTCGGCAACTTGGAGTCAAGAATTATGTTATGATGACCATTGTCACTATAGTCAGTTTTGTCTCTGCATAGACGCGATTGCTTATATTTAAATGAAATTACTGTTGGACTTTTTGGTATGGCTTCTCAAGAACTTAACAGGAAAACTGACGGAGAATTTAACGGAGATTGGAAAAATTAGGAGACAAGTCGAGTCTTGTATTGTATACAATCTCCGTAAGAGTTATTTGTCCCGCACAGGTGCTTACGGTTGAATAACAAAACTCTTGTAAGATAAAACGACTTTACTATTAGTTATAAGGAGCACTCCAATATAACTAATCTAACGAACAAGTGATTGTTTAGAACTTTGTACTTGAAAGAATTTGATGCAACAAGATGAAATGATTTTGCTATGTTAATCTATCTCAAATGTGGTTTGGGAGCCTCAATTTACTGTATGAATAAATTGAAATTCGGAGGGAAACTATATAAAGAGAGTCAAAATGTTTTGTGTCTTTTCCATTGAAAAGATGCAACTTTTCGAACAGCAGTGAAGGGCACGACTCGTTCTCAAGCCACAACTCGTTCTGATCAGATTTTGAGCCAAAGTCCAGTAAGGTCCATTCGTGCTCATGACTCGTGCCCAGAGTCCCCACTCGTTCTGATCACCAGAGTGCACAATCTCATCAGCCAAAACACAGTTTAACTCCAATTAAATCCAAACGATCTAATTGACCCTTTTAACCAACTCTCGTTAAGTCACAAAACTTTGTCATTAATTTCTCATTCACCCGGAAATGGTTTTGAGACAATAAATGAGTTTCATAATCTACACTAAATGAAGAATACATTTTTGTAACTTGCTTCGTTAACTATTTAACGAATTCCGTTAGGAAGTTAGGTCAACGTTAAGTCAAACTTCAACTTTCGTTACCCATTTCCAACAATCCCCCACATGAATGACAATTAATGCATGAATGCAATTTCGTTCAACGTTCCGGCGAACTATTATTACATCGGGATAGATAGCTTGTGGCCTTGAATCCTCCCTAGTGAAATATTATCAGATATACTAGCCATTTGGTAGCGACTCCCTTTGAACCAGTGACTGTCGGATGTATACCAAGACAATAATACTCACATAATAACAGCTCTAACAATTGTTGTTCTCACATTTTGTCCATTTCGGTCCTGGACCGTATCTCATTCATAAGCGTTCATTTAGAGGCGGCCAAATTACCTCTCGCTTATATAGGTGATTCTCACTATAAGGAGTATCATGCACTACTTCACTCGTAGGTATAGAAATCATTAAAAGTTTTCTCAACTTATCCTTACCACTACTGCATGTGCTTGTACTTGGATGTTTTGGGAATGAGTATTCAACATCTCCAGGTTAATAAACCGAGTTGTTGTTTCCAAGTAACTCTACTAGAACTTATAACTTGGTTGTCTCATTGAACCAAGGGCCTGGGATCTCCATTTCTCAAGGTTAAGTGTCCGCTATAAGTCCTTTTGTTGTGGGTTTTAAACCCATTCCCCTTAACAGTTTATACAGTTGATCTCGATTTATACCTTTGGTAAACGGATCCGCTAAGTTATCACATGACTTTACATAATCAATAGTGATAACGCCATTCTTGATCAACTGTCTAATGGTATTGTGTCTACGACGAATATGTCTAGACTTACCATTGTACATACTATTCTGTGCCCTTCCAATTGCTGATTGACTATCACAATGTATTAGTACAAAGAGGCACAGGTTTGCTCCAACAAGGAATATCCTCCAGAAGTTCTTAAGCCATTCTCGCTTCTTCCCCAGCCTTTATCTAAAGCGATAAACTCGTACTCCATCGTGGATCTGGCTATACATGTCTGTTTGGAGGATTTCCATGACACTGCTCCTCCACCTATTGTGAATACATATCCACTCGTGGATTTAGAGTCTTTCGTGTCCGATATCCAATTGGCATCACAGTATCCTTCTAATACTGCTGGATATTTCTTATAAAGTATCCCATGGTTTAATGTATACTTTAAATATCTTAGTACTCTTATTAGTGCTTTCCAATGATCAGTACTAGGATTACTTGTAAATCTACTTAGTTTGCTCACTGAATATGCAATGTCTGGACGTGTACAATTCGTTAAGTACATCAGACTACCAATTATTCTTGCATATTCCAGTTGAGAAACTGGTTCCCCTTTGTTCTTGGCTAAATGTAGAGCCAAGTCTACCGGTGTCTTAGCCGGAGGGTCATCAAAGACATTGAATTTTCGAAAAACATTCTCTAGGTAATGGGATTGTGAAAGAACTAATCCTTCAGATGTTCTAGATATCTTTATCCCTAATATTACATCAGCTAATCCCATGTCTTTCATGTCAAAGTTCTTCTTAAACATGCCTTTGGTATTCATGATCAAATCATGACTACTTCCCATTATGAGCATATCATCTACATAAAGACAAACGATAACGAATGATTCAGATGTTCCTTTAATATAGACACATTTGTCACATTCGTTAATCTTGAATCCATTCGATAACATTGTTCTATCGAACTTCTCATGCCATTGTTTAGGTGCTTGTTTTAGTCCATACAAGGACTTTACGAGTTTACACACCTTTCTTTCTTTACCAGGAACTGCGAACCCTTCAGGTTGTTCCATGTAAATTTCTTCATCAAGTTCTCCATTTAGGAAAGCAGTCTTCACATCCATTTGGTGTATCTCAAGATTATGCACTGCTGCAATAGCTATGAGAACACGAATAGATGTGATCCTTGTGACAGGGGAGTATGTATCGAAGAAATCATATCCCTCTTTCTGTCTAAAGCCTTTGGCAACTAGCCTAGCTTTGTACTTATCGATTGATCCATTCGCCTTATACTTCCTTTTAAGGATCCATTTGCAACCTAATGGTTTGCAACCTGGAGGGAGATCAACTAATTCCCAAGTATTGTTGAGCATTATGGATTCTATTTCACTGTTAATAGCCTCTTTCCAGAATGAACTATCCGGACCGGATAAAGCTTCTTTAACAGTGGCTGGTTCGTTTTCTAACATGTAAGATAGAAAATCAGGACCAAAAGACTTTTTCACTCTTGCCCTTTTGCTACGTCTCGGTTCTTCATCTTCTATTTGAGAAGGACCGGTTATAGACTCATATGTTCTCTTATTGGAACCTATATCTTTCCTGTCCTTAGCCGGAAAGATGTTTTCAAAGAATACCGCATTCCTTGATTCTATAGTAGTTCCTATATGCACTATAAAACGATAGGCACTACTATTATTGGCATATCCAATAAAAACACAGTCAATGGTCTTTGGACCAATCTTGACTTGTTTCGGCTTAGGTACTTCAACCTTGGCCAAACACCCCCACACTTTAATGTATTTATAACATGGCCTACGATTATGCCACAATTCATAGGGTGTTTTATCAATACCTTTATTGGGTATTTTATTAAGAACATAATTAGAAGTGAGTATTGCTTCCCCCACAAGTTGTCGGGTAAGCCTGAACTTATCAAAAGCGCGTTCATCATCTCCTTGAGAGTACGGTTTTTGTGTTCAGCAACTCCGTTAGATTGAGGGGTATATGGAGCCATTGTTTGATGAATTATGCCGGATTCCCAACATAATCCTTCAAACGGTGCTTCATATTCTCCACCTTTATCGCTTCTAACTTTCTTAATCTTCAAGTTAAGTTGATTTTCAACTTCTTTCTTATAAGTCTCAAAATCCCCTAAGGCTTCATCTTTACTTCTTAAGAGATAAACATAGCAGTACTTTGTGCAATCATCTATAAATATAATGAAGTACTTTTTACCTCCTCGAGTTTGCACAAGTTTTAAATCACATATATCGGTGTGAATTAATTCAAGAGGAGTTGTGTTTCTTTCTATTGCATTAAATGGCGACTTCGTCATTTTTGCCTCAACACAAACTTCGCACCTATTAGTCGAGTCGGATTTAGTCATATGGATTAAATCTTGTCTCGCTAATTTCTTAATGGTGTCGAGGTTTACATGTCCTAATCTATCATGCCATAAATTAGAACTTTCTGACAAGTAAACATAAGAAACAACGCTTTTATTCTTCACACTATGGCAGACAATATTCATTACATTCATCTTGAAAAGGCCCTCCTCGAGGTAGCCCTTTCCAAGGAACAAACCATTCTTGGTTATTACAAATTTGTCAGATTCAAATACAAGTCTAAATCCGGCCTTACTAAGCAAAGCGCCGGAAACTAAATTTTTACGGATGTCTGGAACATGCAGCACATCCAACAAGGTTACTTCTTTTCCGGAAGTCATTTTCAATATCACGTTTTCAATGCCTTGAACATCGGAGGTCGCTGAATTTCCCATGTAGAGCTTTCTTCCGGAGATGGGAGTATAGGAGGAGAAACTCTCCTTATTACCATAAATGTGGCGGGTAGCACCGGTATCTATCCACTAAGCTTTTGGATTCTCATCCAAGTTTGAAACGTTAGCCTCAAAGATCACCGCTGCAAAATCTAGGTCCATGTGGTCAACGTTATTCGCCTCTTTCTTCGGGAGACGACAGTCCTTTGCTAAGTGGCCCGGTTTGCCACAATTATAGCAAGACCCCTTGAACTTCTTAGAGCCCTTATTCTTTCCTTTCTTAGCATTCCCGGTATTTCTGGAATGCTTTCTCTTTGTGCCACTTGTGCTAGCCTCGGCGAGATTGACCTTAGCCTCCATCTTGCCCTTAGCATCCTTGGACTCGTTGTTTCTATTGTTCTCTTCAATTTGAAGACGAACAACAATGTCTTCCAAGGACATCTCCTTGCTTTTATGCTTGAGATAGTTCTTGAAATCCTTCCATGAAGGCGGTAACTTTTCAATGATTGAGGCCACCTTGAATGGATCATTCATGATCATCCCCTTGGCATCAAGCCCATGTAGAATGAGTTGGAACTCATCCACTTGAATTGTTACTGATTTGGAATCGACCATCATGAAGTCAAGATACTTACCGACGACAAATTTCTTTGACCCGGCGTCTTCGATCATGTACTTCCTTTCCAAGGTTTCCCACAACGCCTTGGCTATCTCGACGTTACTATACACATTGTAGAGTGCATCGTCGAGTCCGTTTAGGATGTACTTCTTACACAAAAAATTACCATGAGCCCAAGCCTCCTTGGCCATTTGCCTTTGAGGGTCGGGATCACCATTTGCCACCGCCGGAGGATCTTCCTTTAAGAAGCGGTGCAAGCTTAGGGTGGTCAAGTAGAATAGCATCTTTTGTTGCCATCTCTTGAAATCCACACCAGTGAACTTCGGGGGTTTCTCACCGTGACCCGGGTGATGCGGTGTATGAGCGGGTGCAACATTGTTGAACGTTGCGTCACCTTGAGTAGGAGGCGTTACATTGCCTTGACTTGATGCGGTGGTGTCTTTCTCAGTTGCCATCTCTTGAAGGTCTTGAAGAAGCGTAAAATAACTCTTACGATTGTTGGACTTTTTGGTATGGCTTATCAAGAACTTAACAGGAAAACAGACGGAGAATTTAACGGAGATTGGAAAAATTAGGAGACAAGTCGAGTCTTGTATTGTATACAATCTCCGTAAGAGTTATTTGTCCCGCACAGGTGCTTACGGTTGAATAACAAAACTCTCGTAAGATAAAACGACTTTATTATTAGTTATAAGGAGCACTCCAATATAACTAATCTAACGAACAAGTGATTGTTTAGAACTTTGGACTTGAAAGAATTTGATGCAACAAGATGAAATGATTTTGCTATGTTAATCTATCTCAAATGTGGTTTGGGAGCCTCAATTTACTGTATGAATAAATTGAAATTCGGAGGGAAACTATATAAAGAGAGTCAAAAGGTTTTGTGTCTTTTCCATTGTAAAGATGCAACTTTTCGAACAGCAGTGAAGGGCACGACTCGTGCCCTTTGGCACGAGTCGTGCTCACGACTCGTTCTCAAGCCACAACTCGTTCTGATCAGATTTTGAGCAAAAGTCCATTAAGGTCCATTCGTGCTCACGACTCGTGTCCAGAGTCCCCACTCTTTCTGATCACCAGAGTGCACAATCTCATCAGCCAAAACACAGTTTAACTCCAATTAAATCTAAACGATCTAATTGACCCTTTTAACCAACTCTCGTTAAGTCACAAAACTTTGTCATTAATTTCTCATTCACCCGGAAATGGTTTTGAGACAATAAATGAGTTTCATAATCTACACTAAATGTAGAATACATTTTTTGTAACTTGCTTCGTTAACTATTTAACGAATTCCGTTAGAAAGTTAGGTCAACGTTAAGTCAAACTTTAACTTTTGTTACCCATTTTCAACAATTACCTTATCTTTATCAACACGATAGCAATTAGTCTTAATCAATTATCAAGGATATTAAAAATCTTTATTATTTTTTTAAATTTCATTAAAGAATCATAGTTTGGTTTAGGGTTATTTATAGTGATGTTCCCCCTTAATGAGTTCTTGGAAGAATGAATCATTATATGCATCAACAGTGACTTGCAGCCGTACACTTTAGATTTTTAAAATCATAAATACACGTCAAGCTGCCCCTTTTCTAGATCCACCTATTTGGATCTTTATAAAGAAATGGCTTGTAACAACTGCCGTACCCCCTAACCAACACTTTTATTAAGTCACCATTTGTTACTATCGCCATCAAAAAGGAATAAAATAAAATGAATAGTTCTCCATAAAATAAAATAAAATAAAATAAAATAAGTGAACAAGAAAATATAAGTGGGTCATAATAATCTTAAATGAATGCATTATTGGGTTTTACTTTGTCTTTTCTTTTTAATCGTATTATAAGAGTTATTTTTACTGTGATATTATCAAGAAACTAAGTTGCTTACTTTCTCGGTCTCAGTTCAGTGTGTATAAGTCTGTATAGTTACACATTTTTGGGTGACTTTTCTCATTTTGGGTGTCTTTTTTTACTCAAATTACTTTTTAATTATATTAGTATATACTATTCATTTATTAATTTTTGTGTCCAACAGTAACAACTGTTCACAGTTAGCTGGGACGGAGGAGGAAGTATGCTTTTACAATGTTTATTATTGCTCTATGTTTTCGTCGTGGCATTTTTATTTTTTCATCCTAATATAAGTGGCGTACTTCTAAAGAAACTAGTCATTGTGCAATTTTACTGTTATATAGTCACTAATTAAAATAAATTCTTCAAAACATTAATAATTTAAGAATAGAAATTTAGTATGATTCAAAGCTGTACAATTACATTTTCAAGAAGACAATAAAAAAAATCCTCTCTTTGAGAAATTCAGGCATTGATCTACAATGTAATATGAGTTGCAATATGATTGTATCTTCTTTCTTGTCTTTGTTGTGATGATTTGATTTCTTGAGCACATCTCAAAGTCTTCTCAATGTGATAACCTCCTCCAATGCTCACTTCTCTTTCTAAGTGACAACAATAGCTCTCAAACACACTCACATTCACATGCATTCTAAACTTCATCAAAAATAGAAACTCAACCTCCAATTTGTTCATCTCCATTGTTCTTAATCCTCCAACTCTTGCAAAGTATGAGTTTCTGTAATTCCTGCAAACATCAAGGAGAGGAATATAAGATAAACCATATTGACTATAACAAAATCGAATATAAGATAAACATCCTAGTCTTCCTAGATCAGGATTATAGGTTGTCGGAACTGCATAGCAGTCTCACGTTCGACTGCCTCTATCTCACTTAAATCAAATGGATGACAAAAGACGATTAAACTCTTGAATATTATTTCAATTGGTGACTATCTGATTGCCACACAGTTGAATGTCAGCACCGAGGAAAGGATCCTCACTCATTAAAAGTTACTTAATGAATAATTTGTCGCATATTGCCAATCAAACTTCAACTCATTTTGTGAAGCTTGACTTCAAGAACATCAAAATTAAAATACCCTTTTGGTCCATGATTTTATTTTTCAAAACAGAATCTCAGAAATGAGAAATGAGTACTTACATGTCTTCAACATACTTAGAAGCAACCATGATAGTTGTAATGAGAAGCCTGTGCACATTCCGGGAACTAATTCGAAACTCTGGGTTCCATTGACAAAACCGATCAATGTATACATAAGCAACAACGTAGACCGATGGACCTGCACGTGTGTACCTAAAGATTCTCTCAAGATAGGATTGGACTGCCATGTCTGGCGTCTCATGGGAGTCAAAAATGCGCATTTTTGCGCTTTTCGACATTGCCCATGTACAATTTCTAGCGATTCTTTCATTTCTTGTGAGATTTCTCTCAATTAGAGAAGCAAGAACCGAAATCACTAGTGGGGTGTTTGAATCATCTTGGTATGTGTATGAATACACATCATGTCTTAGCTTTCTTGGTGATAGAGCAATTGTGGAGATAGCCATTTTAGTGTGTATTCAATGTGTGTGTTTCAAAGAGAGAGAAATGGAATGTGGAGAGAGAGAGAGAGAGAGAGAGAGAGAGATGGGTTTTGCTAGGGAAAAAAGAGAGCTTTATAGAAGGTAGTATAGAGTTATTAGTGCGTGATTACGAGTGAGAGAGATACAGGGCGGAGAATTTGGAGTATGTGACATCCGAATAAGTAATAGTTTAAGGGCATGTTTGATGCGTCTTATTGAGAAGTGTTTACGACTTATTACTTCTCATAAGTCATAAAAATATCATTTGATTTCATTTTTTGAAAAATAAGTCATAAGTTATGTACAAGTCAACTAAAGCACAATTTTTTTATAAGTCATAAGCAGTAGGGAAAGTGCTGAGATCAAAAAAGCACTCGTGAACAGTAGTATTTACAGTAAATAATAATAATAATAATAATAATAATAAAATAATAATAATAATAATAATAATAATAATAATAATAATAATAATAATAATAATAAATAATAAAAAATAAAAATAAAAAAAAATAAAAATAATAAAATAAAATAAAAATAATAAAAATAATAATAATAATTAAAAAATTAATAATAATAATAAAATAATAATAATAATAATATAATAATAAAAAAATAATAATAATAAAAAATAATAATAATAATAATATAAAAATAATAAAATAATAATAATAATAATAATAAAAAAATTATTATTATTATTATTATTATTATAATAATAATAATTATTATTATTATTTTAGTCTTTATAATTTCATTCATCAGCTCATCAATCATAAGTCATCAGTCATAAGTTATCAGTTATAAGTAATAAGTCATCAGCACATATCAATAAACTAAATCAAACGGGCTCTAAATGCTTATATAAATTTTTATTTGTAGGCTAAATCGCTTTTTATCCTCTACCACCACCAATAGAGGGTCATTCAATTCGAAAAATTTTATTCCAAATTTTTAGTAAATCAGATTGTTATACAGTCGGACTATATAAACACTATATACAGCAGACCAACTGCGGGAGAAGGGAGAACGAGAGTCCTCCTAATAGGCCAATTGGAAGGTGTTAAGGAAATAAATAAAATCAAGATTAAAAGATTTGTTGCCTCATTAATGCAAAGGCAAACAGTACAGACACACCAGCTAATTAACTTGATTAAATTAAAACTTAGCCCATAGTCCATGAAATAGTATAAAATATTTAGTGTGATATAAATATTGTCTTCAATTCAAAATAACTGTTGTTTTTAGATAAAATGTTTTATTCAAAATAAATTGTCACTTTTAGTTTAAAACATTTAAAATTCTATTTCATTGTTTCATTTTATTAATTGGTTTATGTTAAAATATAATGCAGGAGAGGAGAGATGTATAATAAATAAAGATTATATTGATAATTTGATTATTAAAGTTAATTTAATAATTGTGTTTTTAAAGTATGAAAAGTTCAAAATTAACAAGATAATTTGGACCAGAGTAAGTATTAAATTAGGGGGATTTTGTTTTTTTTAAGTGATAAGTGCTGAAATCTGATTTCAGTTCTGAAAATGGCTTAATGACTAAGAGGCAAAGAATCGAAAACCGAATTTCGAATTGGATAAGTTGTTTGATTTTCTATCTGAATTCATTATCTGAAACAGTTAAAAAAAATAAAAAAAACAATAAATAAAAAAAAAACGTAAATGCAATATGAAACAGTAAACAGTTTAAAAATTTTTTTTAACCAAAATCAAATATGAAATAGTGGCTTTCAGAGGCAATTCAGCAACATTTTAACCACTTAAAATTAAGAGGACTTTAAGAGCCTAACAAGCCTTATTTTAAAAAAAAAAACAAACACACTTATTTCTCTAATCCTCTTAATGAATACTCCCTCCGTCCCGGTTCACTTGGCACCAAAGAGATGGGCACGGTAACTAAGAAAAAGTAAGAGAGATAATTAATTAAAGAAAATGTTGTGAGTAGAAAAGGTAAAGTTGGAGAGAGAATGAGTGGAGAGAATAGTGATTTGATTGGTGTTGTGAGTATAAAAACTTTCCATTTTGGACAGTGTCAAGTGAGGTGGGACGGACCAAAATGAAAATTAGTGTCAAATAAAGTGGGACGGAGGGAGTAAGTATTAAGAGTCAAACAAGTCTTAAAATAAAAAAAATAAACGCCCCCTTAGTGATTTATATACGCTGAGTACGGATTTTGATGAAATAAATGTTAAAAGACTCGCCGACAGTAGGGTTGAAAGGAAAGAGTGGGGAATAAGAGGTAGGTCTTGGACTGGGTCCCCAAAGTTAGACGGCAATTGAAGAACGGCTTCGGGTTGAGAAATATGTCCCTCCGTCCCATCAAAATTGATATTTTTTTTTTTGGTTCGTTTCATTAAAACTGATACTGTCCAAAATGACAAAGGAATCTTCACTATTTACCCTACTCATTCTCTCTCCTATTTCACTTTTACACTCACAATATTCTCTCTCCTAACTATTCCTCCCACTTATTCTCTCTCCTATTTAATTCTTCATACTCACAACATTTTCTTTCACTTTTTTTCTTTCTTACTTTTCCTTAATCCGCGTGCCCAAAAATTTGGTCTCAGTTTTGGTGGGACGGAGGGAGTATTTTTTATATACTCCCTTCGTCCCAATAAAAACTTTACTAATTATTCAAAAAGGCGTCTCGTTAGAAGCTTCACCTTTTCTTTTTTGACAAAGAATCTTTACTATTTCTTTCACTCATTCTCTCTCCTAATTCACTATTACACTCACAATATTTTTCAAATTTACTATTTTCTCCACTAATTCTCTCTCCTATTTTCAAATTACACTGATAACATTTTTTCTTTCCACCCATTTTCTTAATTTGCGTGCCAAACCAAAAGGATGAAGCATTTACTGGGAAGGAGGGAGTATATATTTTTTTCTACACTAAATCAAGTTGAAACTAAACCATAATCTCCTTATTCTTCAAAATAAATTGTGGCTTTTAGTTTAAAACCTTTAAAATTCTATTTCAACCTGGCATTGAAACTTGTTTCATTTTATTAATTGATTTATGTTGAAATACAATGCAGGAGAGGAGAGATGTATAATAAATAAGGATAATTGATGCTGCCATCCGAAATTAATGGTTGTACAGGAACTGAAAGTTAGGACACTCCGGCTGATTCCTTCTTTGCTAGGTCACCTACACACATGCAAGCACGTAAACTAGGCCGGGGGTGGCTCCGGCGAAACCCCTCCGGCGTGAGAGTAAGGTTACTAGTTCACAAAGCTGATAATAACAATGGAGGCTAGAGAGAGAAAGCTTGGAGAGTAGAGAGAGAGAACATACCATGCAAATGAACTATTCCTCTTGTTTATACTCCCAAGTAGAGTTGCCCAACCGGGTCTGAACTGCCGGTTCAAACCGAAATCGGACCGGCTCAAAATCGGAGGGAAACCGAACCGGCTGAACCGTGAACTGCCTGAACCGATGAACCGGCGGTTTTCCGGTCCGGTTACGGTTCGTATATTCAAAAACCGGTGAACCGCCAGTTCAGGAACCGGAACCGGAACCGCCGGTTCACGAACGGGAACCGTAAACCTAACGGCTAGTTGATCTGGGCCATTGATTTGGCTGATCCGACGGTCCCTGTTTAATGACCGTTAGCTAACGGTCATTTTGACTTTTTAGTGACCAAAATGTAAAAAAAAAATAAAAATTTCTTAACCGTTTTGGTCCCTAAAACAGCTTTTTTTTTTTTTTTTTTTTTTTTTTTATTTTGGTCTGGTCTCTAAAACGTTTTTTTTTCTTTTTCTCTCCATTTTCCAACCTATAAATACCCTCCCCTTCCCTTCATTTTTTTCACACCATTCTCTACTCATTCTCTAAATCTCTCTCTCAATCTCTCTCTCAAATCTCTCTCTCAATTAATCTCTATATTATCTCAAACTTTCAAAGTCTCAAACTCAAAGTCTCCATAATTCCATTTTTTTCACATTATTTCATCTTTTCACCAAAAAAATGTCTTCATCTCGTGGCGGCGGTGGCGATAAGGGAAAGAATAAGGCAACTACGCATCCAATTCCCCCCCCCCCCCGATGATTTCATTTGGGATAATATACAACCAATTTCAAAAGAACCACTCGAATTGAGCGATGACGAAGTTGATACAACATTTTCAATGGGTGGTCATGGTCATACCCAAGGAAGTAACACTCAAACCACTCAAACTCAAAGTGAAGCGCGAGGTGGTGGTCAAATCCGAGGTCGAGGTCGAGGAGGTCGAAACACGGGGAGGTCGGACATCATGACCGTGCACTTTTCAAAAGTGCCAATTTAAGGTACCAACCAATACACTGTTTTTTGCGACCATTGCACTAAAAAATTTGCCTTTACCCGTGGAGGTGGTTATGGGACATTTAAAAGACACTTGACGTCAAGGCACCCGGACCAAGTTGGAGATGCCCAAGATCAAACACAACTACAAGGATTTACGGGATCCTCACAAGGTACGTCTTCGCAATTATTTAAATTTGATAATGCAACGTATAGAAGAGAAATGGCAAAATATACTGCTGCTAAAGGATTACCCTTTAATTTTACTAATGATAGATTATGGTCTAATATGGCACAACTTTGTTTAAATCCCGCGGCTAAAGAAATTAATAAAAATACAAGTACTCGTGATACTAAAGCCCAATATCTATAAGGGAAATTAACTTTAATTAATAAGTTTAAAGATTTACCCCAAAAATTGTCAATATGTGCCGATATATGGAGTGACCATTGGCAAACTCATAGCTATGTAGGAATTAAATGTCATTGGGTTGATAGTAGTTGGAAATTACAAAAGCGATTAATTGCATATAAATCTTTTGATACTGTTCATAACGCTCAAAATATTTGTAACAAAATTGCTAGAGTTTTACAAGAATATAGATTAGTTCACAAATTTTTTTCAATTGGATTTGATAATGCTGCTAATAATACTGCTAGTCTATCATCACTCATTGAAATTTGTCAACCATCCATTGGGGGTAAATTTTTTCATGTTAGGTGCATATGTCTGTTAGGATAGAGGACCAACCGGATTAGACTTCGGAGCAAAAGGGGAGAAATTCGTCAGAAGGTTCTGTCGTCATGGGCGACCGCCCAGGTGATGATGGGCGACCGCCCAGTTGCACAGTAGGTTCATCGTTTGTTGTTCTTTGCTGTGGGCGACCGCGCAGGGTGTCAAGGGCGACCGCGCATGTGTACAGAGGTTTTGGCTCGGAGGAAATTTTTGGCTTGGGCGACCGCCCATGGGCACTTGGGCGACCGCCCATGTGTCGGGTGGAAAAATTCTGGGCCCATTTTTTTTTACGTAATTTCGAGTTCCCTTTTCCATCTAGGGTTAGGTTTGTTCCCCTAATATATATTTAAGCAGTGTTCCGCCCCTAGACTCATTGTAACACAAAATTTACATATTATAGTGCAAGATCCTGGCTTGGTAGTGCCCCCAGACGTAGCCAATCAAATTGGTGAACTGGGTTAACAATTTCTTGTGTCTTTTCTGTGCTTTTGATTTCTTGTGTTTTGTTTGTGTGCAATTATTATTCTTGTGGTTTGCTTGGGCTGTGGAGGGCTATATTCACAACAACTGGTATCAAAGCTTTTGGTTTCAAGATCAAGGGAGTTGTTCCAAGCAATCAAGAATGGGCAAGGACAAACAGGCGGTTGAGAAATTAGATGGGTCTGACTACGGATATTGGAGGATGCAGATTGAGGATCTCTTGTACAACAAGGATCTCTATAAGCCTCTGAAGGGTGTCAAACCAGAAGAAGAAGATCAGGAAGAATGGGAACTCATGGATCGGAAAGCCCTAGGGGTGGTCAGATCTACTTTGTCAAAGTGGATTGCAAAGACTACTAAGAAGGCGATAACCACCAACGAGCTATTGGATTATCTTACTGAGAGATTTGAAACTCCATCTACTGCAAATAAGATTGATTTGATACGCAAGATGGGTAGTCTCAAGATGCAAGAGGGAGGATCCTTGGCCAAACACATCGATGAGTTTAAGGATGTTATAGACTCATTGACAGCGGTGGAGATCAAGTTCGATGATGAGGTTCATGCGTGTTGATGGAGAAAATTCCTCTAGTAATAAAAACCGAGCAAGTGTACTCACTACCGGTGTAGCAATATGCACGAGCAGGGGTCGAACCACAGAGACTCGTTGGTTTTAACAAGTAGATTTAATTAATGCAAAAAGTAACAAAGTGGGGTTTTTGAGTTGATTTATTAAAACTAATGATGAAAGAAAAACAAGACAATTAAACAACTAAAGTAACAAATAATCACGCTCGCAGAAGAAATTCAAGGATTTAACAACTAGCCCACGGATTGGGTTCACCACATATTATCCCTTTATGCTTTTTAAATGATAAAATATTAATCGGGAATTAGGGCTTCTTCGCTTTTATAAGAATTGGGACGGTTCGATTGCCGGATTGCAATTCTATTACTGAGCAATTATCAATTATCACGCAAGCTCAAATTGACAACAACTCAATTCATTAAGCACAAAAGAATTAATGAAACCTAGACTCAATCGATTCACGCAAGATCCTCAATCGAGTCTAATCATCCTAATAGTGTTCATGCACAATTCCCCACGCAAGTGCAAGACTTGTACCAAATATAAAAATTAAGAATACTAGGATGAACTAACTCCACAATTAAATGAAAATTAAATATATAATATAAAGTTCAAATACGGGCTACACCAATCCGTGAACTACAAAGAAATTAGCTACTCGTATTAAAAATTACAAAAATAAAATAAAATATAAACCTCAATTGAAACGGAGACGGAGGAAGTAATTATGTTCTTCTCTATTTGCAAGCACTACCACGGCCGCGAATGTCCCCCTACAGTAGCCGACTTCTTCCCTTTATATATTAATATTGACCTAGGCTTCAATCAAACAACGTGGGAGGCCATTCAAAACACAGAGGCCCATTACCAAGCCCAAGGTCGCTCCAACGCCCTGACTCGTGACCACGACTCGTGGCAAATATACCAACTCGTTCTGATTGCCTTCAATGTTTAATTGATTAAAAGGCATCTTCTTTTCCTCCTGCGCCTAGGCCAGCTCTTGTTTGGCCCCAAATGGCCGGCACTCCTCAAAGAAGCAATGGTGCCAATGGCCTATTTTTGTATCACTATATACTCGCTTCGTTTCCACAATTGCCAAGTCCACTTTGACCACCGTAATGACTTCTTTTGCGCTTCGCTCTTTGGGATTTTATTTTTCATTTAATCCCACGAATTTTTAGAAATCAAATTCATCCAAAAATTCCATATTTCCAATTTAGTCCCTGGATTTTCCAATAATTCCAATTTAATCCAAAAGCTTCCAAATGTCAGTTTTGTCCCCGATTTCAGCATTGTTGCGCTTCAGCCCCTGAACTATCAAAACACTAACAAAATACATTAAATTCTCAAGGTTTCGAACAGAAAATAAGCTTAGGAACATATCTTTTGGATGGGTAAAACCACATCCATCAAATACCCCCAAACTTATCTTTTGCTCGTCCTCGAGTAAAACAAAACTAAACAAAAATAAAACTACCCTAACAAATAATAATAAAAAAAACAATCAACACAAAAATATTTTTGATATGTTCTCACTACATACAAGGTTGTCGGCCAAACAAGTCTCAGATTCTCACTTAAATATGCTAAACAAGTGCCAATAAGAACATGCAATTACAATTACATTAATGCATCTAACCCACAATTTTCCACCTCGGCCTGAATGATGAATGAAATATGGGAGATCATGATCAATAAGATAAGATTGTTTATGGGATCACTAACACATGCTCTAAATCACAGACATAATACAATTACATACACAAGGATACTCATATGCATGATTACACACTTGTCAACCCGATTACTCAATATTGAACAAAAGTATGGCTCAAAGTTAAGTCCACAACAAATGTGGGGCTAGGCTCACTGTACAAATGAAGGAATAGACATACAAACACAAGAATGTGAAATTAAAAACCTTCCATTGCAATACTTCTTCCCGAATTTTAACTTTTCCGCTCACCTTTGTTTCCCCAATGCTTCAACCCCCAAACTAGAACTTTGTTCATACTTTATACACTTGGGATTGAAAGCATTCACTCTCTCAAAATAGGTCACTCATCAAACATATTTCACAGAATTGGGAGGCAAACTTTTGATTTTCTCTTTTTTTTTTTTTTTTTCTTTTTTTTTTTTTTTTTTTTAATTGCCCCCCTTTATACAATACAAATCATGTTTCCACTTTTGACCTTCCTCACTCATTCCCGTAGTTTCCCTATGTAACCCCCAAACTAATCGTTTCTAATTCCACATTCTTGTAAAGGTGGGATAACCTATTCTAGGTGTCAAGGGTTAGGGATTAGGCATCAAATGAGGGCGAATGGTGGTCTAGATGTTCCATTCTTTCCAAACCGGCTCAAAAGGGATCAAGTGACAATTTATATATGAATAGTGACGAGAAAGTCAAAGGCTTACAAGAGGGTTGCCAAAGAAAGATAAGCCATAAATACCAAGTAATCTATTGATTTGTTATTGACAAGCATGCAATCATGTTCTAGGACCCCCGAGAATGTCAAAGTGAACCCATAAAGGACACCTAAATTAATGACTATGATCAAGAAATATAATGGAAGTGAATGGTGGTGCAATTGTGTTTTACATGTATTAATGCAATTCTAATTAACATATACAAATTGGCACAAACTAGCAAAACTCAATCAAAAACTCTCTCAAATCATCACGGACGTTGGCCAACTTCCAAACATATAATGAGAACAAAATTTTTAAATTTTTCTATTTTTTTGGAGGGTGACACTATATACACTCCCCTATAAACCCACAAACTCGGAGAGATATCTACCCCCAAACTCAAAACATGCTATGTCCTCATAGCAAAGAGAACAAAACATGCATCGGGTTCAAAGGAGGATATGACACACAAAGCAAATAAATAAAGCAATAAAATTGTACCTACTTGGGTTGCCTCCCAATTAGCGCATTTGTTTAAGGTCGTTAGCCCGACCATTGCTCCCAACTAAATGGGATTTGATGTGACCACATTCATTTTGGCCTTGGCTTTCCTTCCCTTGGCCCACTTCGCAACTTCTCGGGCGCAGATGCCCACCACTTTCCACAAAAATTCACCCTTTGTTATAAGCTCGGGTGGGGCCCAAGAAACTTTTCGAACCTTTTTCTTGCTCTTTTTCTTTTTCTTCAATTTCTTTTTCTTGGGGACCTCTCCCCCAAACTCATTTGGTGCCTTATTCTTATCACAATCAAGCACCTCCTTTTCCTTCACACTATTGCAAGCATCCTGCACATGCATCTTGACAGACGAAACATTAGAAATATCAAGGGAACAACACTCTTCTATTTTAGCACATGAATCAATATAGGTAGACTTGAGTGGAAAGAAAGATTTCAATGGGGACACCGACCCCTTTTGGGATCGGTCTAGGGGGTGATACGGGCCATCACAAGAACCAAGATTGTCGGCCTTATTTTTCACGGCACACAAGTGGGAACCCGCACTATCCCTAGAATTCTCACCGTCATTTGACAAAGCTTCACACTTATCAACATAAGAACACACCTCTCTATCATCACTTGGATGTTTCATGGCATCAAACACGTAAATTTCAATTTTTCACCCGCCACCGGTCATAGACAGTTTATCATTCTTCACATTAATAATGGTGTTGGTCGTCGCCATGAAGGGTCTCCCAAGTAATATGGGTGAATCCCGGCGACTTCCTTCACCTCTTGGCATTTCAAGCACCACGAAATCAACAGGCACAATGATTGAATTTACTTGAACTAAAACATCCTCCACAATGCCCACAGGTCTTTTAATGGACCGATCCGCAAGTTGTAGAGCCATTGTGGTGGGTTTTAATTTGGGTAAACCCAACTCCTCATACACATAATAAGGCAACAAATTAATGCTGGCCCCAAGATCCAACATAGCTTTCACCCTCTTTGACTCCCCATAGTAATAGAAATCGAAAACTTCCGGTCTTTCAATTTGGGTGGAAGACTATGTCAGACCACTGCGCTAGCATTCTCACTCATCACTACTCTCTCATTTGTCCCATACCTATGTTTCTTGGAATTTAATTCTTTGAAAAATTTGGAATAAGCAGGGATATTTTTTATCACATTAAGTAAAGGGATATTGATGTTCACCTTAGAAAACATGTTCATCAATTCCGACATCTCGCTTATCCAATTTATGTTTTAAAACCTTCCAGAAACGGTACGGAGGTACATATGGCATGGGGGGCGGAGATTCAACTTTAGAACTTTCCCCCATGTCACTTGTACCCTTATCACAACCCACATCATCATTATCCACATTAGCATTCTTATCTACAACAGAGGGGGAGAAGAAGATGAAGGAGATATTACCTCACTACCTACCTCGTTTGCCATTTCGGAGAGTGATAATGGCATTTGCTTGATGAGGTTGGCTAGGAAATGTCCCGGCCTTATGACTTTGTAGGGCGGTTGCTAATTGCCCAATTTGAGTCTCCAACTTCTGAATTGCAGCTTCATGGTTCTTGGAAGCTTGTTGATTTTCCGCCCTCAATTGATTATTTTCGGCTTGCAATTTCTCCATGGCCACTTCCCACGGTTCCCTTTTCTGTTCATACTGTCCCAGTGGAGGTTGAGGATGGAGAGGCTTATTTTGCTCTTGATTGTCTCCCCATGAAAAATTTGGGTGTTGCCTCCACCCCGGTCAGTATGTGTTTGAATACGGATTATTGTTTTGAGGGAACCGCCGGCCAAATCCTTGCATTGCATGTGCCTGCTCAGATTAAACAAAGAAACCACTTTGACACACATTAGTAGCATGAGTATTAGGACCACAATTAGCACAAAAATCATTTACAAGATGAGCAAGAGAAGGCATAGCGGAAGAAGAGGCATTTTGCATAGCTAACTTATCAAATCTTTGGTTCAATAATGCAAACCGCTTGGCCCACTCGTTGTTTAGCCCTACCTCGTTCACTCCCTTGTTGCCCCCTCTAGATCCCTTTTGTTGAGAGTTAGCACTCAACATCTCAAACAGCTTCTTGGCATTGTTGGACGTTTTACTTCCCAAACTACCTCCCGCCGCATTATCTACCATTGATTGGTATTCAGGGATAAAGCCCCATAGAAAGTTTGATGCAAAGATAGAAGCAGTGGAAGTTATGGTGGGGGCACCGAATTTGCAACATTTTAAACCTATCCCACGCATCGTGGAAGGCTTCCCCCGCTTCCCGAGCAAATCCCATAATTTTCACCCTAAAATTTGTCAATGCATCATAAGGGTAAAACTTAGTGAGAAAAACATCATGTAAAGCATCCCAAGTAGTGATGCTACCGGAAGGAAGTAACAATAGCCAAGTTTTGGCTTTGTCTTTTAATGCATAAGGGAAGCACTTCGCCTCAAGTGCTCCGAGGTAACACCCTCTTTTGTAGGGAACCCACTCAAGGTAGACATAAATTCTCTCAAAAATGCTAACGCATCCTCACCTAAGCAAGACCATAAAAATTAGGAATCATGTTAAAATATTGGCCTTTGATTTCATAAGCTAGTGCCGCATCGGGCAACACTATGCACGACACCGATGTGTCGACTCTTGGCCTAGCAAATGTATTCATGACTTGGTCCGCCATCACAAAAATTAAATTCTTCTTCTTCCTCGGTGGAAGAAGTTTCCAACTCACTTAATTCTTCTTCTCGTCCCGTGACAAGTATCGTATCTCGCTCACTCACTTGAGTAGAGGGAATGCCTCTCTCAATTCTCGTCTATATCGTCGTTCAAAGGAACCAAATTAGGATCCAATGACCGGCGACCAAACATGCACCGATTAAATAACCTTGTTAAAAATCACAACAAGTCCTGCAACGGCGCCAAAACTTGATGGAGAAAATTCCTCTAGTAATAAAAACCGAGCAAGTGTACTCACTACCGGTGTAGCAATATGCACGAGCAGGGGTCGAACCACAGAGACTCGTTGGTTTTAACAAGTAGATTTAATTAATGCAAAAAGTAACAAAGTGGGGTTTTTGAGTTGATTTATTAAAACTAATGATGAAAGAAAAACAAGACAATTAAACAACTAAAGTAACAAATAATCACGCTCGCGTAAGAAATTCAAGGATTTAACAACTAGCCCACGGATTGGGTTCACCACATATTATCCCTTTATGCTTTTTAAATGATAAAATATTAATCGGGAATTAGGGCTTCTTCGCTTTTATAAGAATTGGGACGGTTCGATTGCCGGATTGCAATTCTATTACTGAGCAATTATCAATTATCACGCAAGCTCAAATTGACAACAACTCAATTCATTAAGCACAAAAGAATTAATGAAACCTAGACTCAATCGATTCACGCAAGATCCTCAATCGAGTCTAATCATCCTAATAGTGTTCATGCACAATTCCCCACGCAAGTGCAAGACTTGTACCAAATATAAAAATTAAGAATACTAGGATGAACTAACTCCACAATTAAATGAAAATTAAATATATAATATAAAGTTCAAATACGGGCTACACCAATCCGTGAACTACAAAGAAATTAGCTACTCATATTAAAAATTACAAAAATAAAATAAAATATAAACCTCAATTGAAACGGAGACGGAGGAAGTAATTATGTTCTTCTCTATTTTGCACAGTACCACTCCGCGAATGTCCCCTACAAGAGCCGACTTCTTCCCTTTATATATTAATATTGACCTAGGCTTCAATCAAACAACGTGGGAGGCCATTCAAAACACAGAGGCCCATTACCAAGCCCAAGGTCGCTCCAACGCCCTGACTCGTGACCACGACTCGTGGCAAATATACCAACTCGTTCTGATTGCCTTCAATGTTTAATTGATTAAAAGGCATCTTCTTTTCCTCCTGCGCCTAGGCCAGCTCTTGTTTGGCCCCAAATGGCCGGCACTCCTCAGCAAGCAATGGTGCCAATGGCCTATTTTTGTATCACTATATACTCGCTTCGTTTCCACAATTGCCAAGTCCACTTTGACCACCGTAATGACTTCTTTTGCGCTTCGCTCTTTGGGATTTTATTTTTCATTTAATCCCACGAATTTTTAGAAATCAAATTCATCCAAAAATTCCATATTTCCAATTTAGTCCCTGGATTTTCCAATAATTCCAATTTAATCCAAAAGCTTCCAAATGTCAGTTTTGTCCCCGATTTCAGCATTGTTGCGCTTCAGCCCCTGAACTATCAAAACACTAACAAAATACATTAAATTCTCAAGGTTTCGAACAGAAAATAAGCTTAGGAACATATCTTTTGGATGGGTAAAACCACATCCATCACGTGTTTGTTGCTAGCTTCTTTACCAGCAAGTTGGAGCGGAACAGTGACAGCGATCAACGCTTCAGCAGGTAAGAAGAAATTGAAGTATGATGATGTTAAAGACTTTCTTTTGGCCGAAGAAAATCGCATGAAGAAGTTGAGGACATCGAGTGCTTCGGGATCGGCTTTAGCTACCACTAGCAAGGGGAAGCCGGGTACTAGCAAACAAGGGAGAACCAAATCTAGGGAGAATGTGGTGAGTGGTAAGGGCAAAGCCGGGGAGACCAAAGACAAACCAAAGGTTGCTAAGGGATCTGTTCAGTGATATCATTGTAAGGAATTGGGACACTTCAAGAGGGATTGTCCAAATCGTAAGGGCAATTCGGTGAATGTGACAGTCGAAGGTGACGATGTACTGGTTCTGAGTGTTAGTAGTGCACTAGAATCATGGGTGCTGGATTCGGGGGCATCATTCCACTCTTGCGGGCATAAGGAAGAGATGGAGAATTACACTTCCGGTGATTTCGGTAAGGTCTATCTGGCGGATGGTGAGCCTTTGGAAATCAAGGGAAAGGGGGATGTCAGAATAGGAGCATCAGACGGGAAGGTCTTACATCTGAACGGGGTCAGACACATTCCGGGTTTGAA